>VZRS01005940.1:0-10513 GCA_013398055.1 Ifrita kowaldi
AAACTGTTCTATGATTTTATGATATGCTTGTATATCACTTCTTACAGCTCATTACTCTCGGCTACAGCCAGCACACTTGTGCAATAGCAATAAGGCAGCAAGAAGTCACCCAAGGCTTCCAAATGTTATTTTTCTGAATTGCACAAAGAGATGGGTCTAGAGTAAAGAAGTTTAACGTGTTATGTTGATGTCTCCATCATCAAATAGCCTTTCCTTTTTTTTTTTTAACGATCAGAGATGTAGACAACACTAAAAACCCATTTATTTTCAGTACATAACAGCACATAGACAGAGATATGGCTAGCTAGACCCAATCTGTGAGCTACAAAATTCTATGGTCATGCATGAGCTCTTCTTGCAGCCCGTCCTAGGCCTCAGTCAAGAAATGTCCAATAATTTGCTGTGAAGCAGCTCAATCCAGCGGAGGGCTGAAGAAGAGCAGGACAGCAATAGGTCACACAGCACTCCGCAGCAATGGAGATACAGAGAGACAGCAGCCAAGCAATCTGTTCTAAAAGGAATCTTCAAGGCAAAAGCACAGGATTGTTTGTTCTGTTTTACTGGGGGGTCGTTTGTTGGGGTTTTTTTCCTAATAGACAGAGAACTGTAGTCCAGAAAATACTATTTAAATTTCTCTTTTCATCATTGTAAAATTTCATAGGTAGAAAATACATTCCTTAACTTAAGAAAAAAGATGGAAAAGGGAGAAAAAAACTAAGCTGCATAATAGGATACAAACACAATTAACTAAAAAAAATCTGATGCATTTGGAAATTATGTTCTTTTCACATTTACTCCTTTCTTATAATAATACCAAAATTTTCCTTCTACAAATATTTAACTGCAGAGATATACAACCCTCACTTCTAAAATAAATAAGCAAAAATCCTCCACATCCTCGAATTACCCACAAGATGGCAGAATAATCTGACCAAACCCTCTATCGGTACAACCAGTCTCCCCCTGACTACAAACACAGCTCTCAAAAGATGGTTTTTCCTCAGATCCAGACAAAACCATCACCATTTAGCAAAGAGCTGAGCAGTATTTAACTCATGTGTCTTCTACAAAGATAGATGTTGCAAAGTTGGTGCCACCTTTTTTCCCCACATTTAAAAAATCTTCCAGAGGGGAGGAAGGATAAAATAAAAGCAATATCAAACCAAGTAAAAAAAAAAAAAAAGAAAGAACAAGATTATGACCTTTTATCTGCTAAGGTTTTCACGTAAGAAATATTTCACAAACTAAATATTCATTCTCCCTCTATTCTCCCTGTTTAATCCACAACATTTCCATGTAATAGATGTTCCCAGGCCAAAGAATACTGACCTACAATTTCAGAGGTCACTAAGTCCCAGAGAATTACCTGCTCTACAGTAAATGAGCAGCAGGGTGGCAAAAGTTCCACCACACGCACAGCAAAGTTGTTTTCTTGCCATTCAAAACAAAAGTGTCAGTGGGACACACAACTGTCCAATTAAAACAGAATTAAAATTTTAAAAATCAAACTAGAAATATTTCCATAGTATGATAACAGCAGACTCTCATGACTAATTTGCCAGGAGAGGATCAGACAACAGAACAGATGGAATATCTGCTGAAATATGTAGCTTTGCACATCAATCAAGTCTATACCATCCCAGCTGGTGTAAACCCCACTCATATTGGACCACAAGCCTGTCTGTTAATGGCTGAAACACTGAAATAGGACAGTTACTGCACTTGCATTTGGACTTTGAATGAACTATAGTCTTACACGCTTTTTTACCCCTGCATGTCTTGCTAAATTTGAATCCCTCTTATGTAAGAATAGAACTGCAAACTAGTACAATTTAAACTACTTTGGCATATGTCCTCCTTAAGCAGCTTATTAGCCTAATTCCCTGTTATCTGCTCTGGCTAACTACTCGTTTCCAGGTGTTACAGTTTGCTGTTCTATAAAGTAGGACACACACAGACACTATATGTGCATGTGTAGATATAAAAATATATAGAAATAAAATTTTCATTGTTTTATAAAGACCTGTAAGGGCTATCCCATTTTCTAAGAGGTCTCTAGTAGAAAAGAGTAGAAGTTCCTAGAAGGATTTTTTTGCTTAGATTTTTCTCACCATTAGAATTCACCACTGGCTCCTACTCAATATCCTAGATGTAGTGACTTACATCACTGAGGGAAAAAGACGTAGAACATCTCTATGTTTGTAACTGAGTAGCAGTGAATGGATTTTGTTTTCCCTGTACTTCAGTCATTTAGGTTTTTTTCTGTATGTGGCAGGAGAACAATATAGGAGTGACTAAAAAACTTTCTAATTCTGGGAAAAAAATCAAAATAAAACACCAAATATTTAATGCTAAGGAAAACCCCTTCCCAGGACACTTTATTGCAACTCTTGTGTTTGTCAGTGCTATTAATGTTCCTGTTCTGCAAATGCATGGGTCAGGTCTTTCAGCTGATGAATTACCATTTGCAAGCACGCCCCTTCCAGACAAATTCTTGGGATTGTAACATCTCTGGGTTTAGCACTAAGTCCTTTCAGTGTACTTGCAGCACTTAATCCATTATTGTTACGGAAAGAAACAAGGAAGAGCTAAAACTGAATACTGTGGGAATGGTTTGCTTCTCCTTACTGCTACAGAACCAAAGGAGTTTATTGCATTTAAAATCTCCCATCTCTGAGATTTGAGGAAGTTCATAATGAAAATACCTTAACTTGTCCAAGAAGGCTTAATTTCCAATTAAACCCTAGCATCTGACTCTCCTTCAAGGGAAAAAAAAGTTTCAAAATTATTACTTTTGTTCCAAATTCAGGCTCAGCAAATACATTGAGAACTCTGGAACAGCCCAAGGTTACTTTGTGCCTATAGCCATAGTTGTTCTTTTGTCAGCAGTCAGCTTCTGTGCCCCTTCATCTGTGCCCCCCTCCTCTCCTCTGCCTCTCAGCTAGAAGTATAAATAAGAATTATTCCTAATTGAGTCACAACTGACCTTGAAATTATTTTGCTTAAGGTTGTGCCTTCTCAAGAGTAAGAGTTGGCTGCACTTGACAATCTCTATGCAAATGCTTTAATTCTATATTATTTCCAGCTCTTTACAAAGCAGCACAGACTTCTACCCTGTCTGGAAGAAACATGACTGGTTCTGCAGCAAATTGTTCAGTTTAAAGCCCATACATACTACCAGGACCTAAGACACTCACCAGATTTCCTCCACTTACCTCTCATGGTTTCCTTATTTATTGACAAATCAGATTCTTCTCCTCTGTCCAGACTGGTAAGGATCAGTGATCCTAAAGGAAACATTAAAATAAGAAGTCATAAGGCAGCAATAGTCTCAATCTAAGTCATCTGGAGAAAATTAACGTGATATTCACAGTGTTACTGCGAAAAATTAAGCCCCAAGGCAGCGCTTCATTATTTTATTAAGGCCAAAAGTTCAATCTGGTAAATTTCCCACACGACTTTGACCACACTGACTGTAGCATTTGAGAGACATCATCCTGCTCCTAATGTAAATGGTTTTGCTGGCAGCAAGAAGTCAAATGTATAGATTTCTTGTCAGAAATACAAGGAGTACTAAAACATGCCAACTAAAGTATCACTGATAGAGAAAGAACAGGAGAAGATTAAGGATTTTCACAAAACCGCATCTGATTTCCTTTCAAAAACTAAAGCAGCACTCTCATCAAATGAAAGTCAAGCGGCTGCTTTCTCTTTCCTGTACAGGAGCTGACCTTATTGACTGAACTTCATTTTGTACTGTGCCGATGAACAGACAGAAAAATTGTGCTGAAGTTAACTAAAACCTTTGCTGGTAATTAGGAACAAAACAGCAGCATGCCATTCTCCAGCAAATCTGACAACACACACGCAAGTATTCACACCATAATTACTAAAGAAGTCACACAAGCCTGGAAGGCCAGGATTGGGTTTGATCTCACACCTCCAGAACAACATTTATCTTTAGATGCAAGAATTCTCTAAAGCACTAAGCTGAAATCAGGCTTTAGTGATGTGCACAGAGCATATATTAGCACAAAAAGAGTGAAAACACTCTAAGGGGATACAACTCAGTCTCCCTCAGTAGCTGGCTAGGTGACAGACAGATCTTTTAATAATGGTATAAAATTCTCATCAGCAATTTCTACAACCCTTTCTGATCATCTCCATCACTGCATTTGTACAGAGACTCTGACACTACAAAGTCTATCCCTGGGAATATCACCACGGCCCAGTATTTCCACAGCAAAGCAGAAACAGGGGTAAGGCCAATATAAAGGCTTTGAAAGCAAGATATGCATCCACAGACATTACCATGTTCACCCTAAGCATAATCAACAGACCAGCAATAATAGCTTGCTTACTTTTAAATAAATAAAATATGATTATTCTTTAAAAGAATCTAAGTTACATTCAGCAATTGCTTATTCTGAAGGTCTCCCTACACCATTTTTTAATTATATATTGCACCTGATTGTCTTCAGATGAAGAAGAAACTGAAAGGCTACATTTGCTGTTCTTGCATCTTAGCCAAAACTTCTGATCAACAGTTCATTATCCCCTGTCTTTAATTCTGTTTCCCAGTGGTGAGTTTCTGCTCCAACTTGGAGTAGGAACTAATCTTTTTATATATATATATGAATTTACACCTTTACTTCTACATGTCATTCCACTTCTCCTGTCTTCAAGGTATTGCTGTAAAGCATCACCGTTCTATACTGCCTTAATTATGATTTTCAAAATCCTCAAGGGAGTTACAAGGTCCAGCCAGAAAGTAAACCTAAGCAGTAAAATTCCTATTTCTTCTAGATATTGGAATTCACAGATCCAGTGTAAAGTCAGGAGGGTTATTTTATACCTAGTGTTTTTCTTCCAGGTAGCTCCTCGTTCTGCCTCTACCTCCCAAAAGCAACAGTCACCTATTTTACTCTCTGTATCACAAGGTTTCTAAATCTCCTGCTTTTCTCTTGCTAATATGCCACTCTGATCTTAACTTTGATTAACATAATTAACTGCTTAAGTAATTTTTCTTAGAGAAAAATTGCTTTTAAATGGTGCTAATACATTGCAGCTTTTTTGGATGTGGAAGAGACTTGTGGGCTTGAAAGCCTGTCTTTTTTGCTGTTAGCACAGTTACCTGTGCTAACTGCTCTGATGCAACGTGGTACCTCAACTTTTCTTGCATCTTGGTCATATTATCAAAATGTGTCATTTGTACGCTCTCCTCTTGTTTTACAAAAAGTCATTCCTTGGATGAAAAGGCCCCTGAAGCCAGTGAAGTCAACTGTGACACAGAAGAAAGCAAGGGGCAAAATTATTACTAATTTCATTCTCTGCAGTTGTTCTATTGCCTGCTGATGCTCCTGGTATATAGCTACACTGCACAATGCGTTTGTTCTCAAAGCAACCCAAATATGCTATCTTAACTTCCTGCTCTATGACTTTTTTGGAGATGAGGGTTATTATTCTACCAGGAACATTTCCCAGATTCAAATTTGCAAGTATCAGATTCGAATAAGGGCAGCAGCCCCAGGTGGGTGAGGAAAAAACCATATAGGAATAGGAGTGTAGATGAGAGAATGCTATGCAGTTGGCTTTGCTTCAGTAACCATATTATATTATGCAATCATATTATAAAATTATATTTTTTAGCAATCCCTTTAGCAGTTCATTTGTTTCAGAATGGGTACCGTTTCATTGTTGTTTTCATCTCTAGTTTCCATCAGGTTTGGGGCATCAGTTTACTTTAGACACCTTTGCTGAAGCAGTTGTCTCAGAAAGCCCATTAATTTTTCATTTTTAATTATATTGGTAATTCACTATAACAAATACCTGTTGGCAGGGATCTTCGAAAGATTTATTGGAATCTTCTCCTTATAAGTTATTTAACATCTGAAATAACATAATGCTTCCGTGTTTTTTTCAAGATCTTACATTTTTTCTATTTTTAATGCTGTATCACTAATCATACTTTAAAGTAAGGTTTTGATACATTTGAATCTTTCTTCGTACAGCAAATTGAAATAGAACATAATGTGAGGATCTTTCCTTCTCTACATTTCTGTGTTTCAGGTTCAACATTGGTTTTATATGGCTTTTATTCAGACAGTTTTTTACCACTTTCAGACCTCTTAAATAGATGTTCAGAAGTACTCTTAAAGATAAATTTAAGGACGAAGGTATCCTTTGGGAAGTGTAAAAAGTCATTTGGCAAGTAACTGAATTCTGTATGGCATTTTCATCTAATCTATCAAAACAGGTGAATAATTCTGAGGCCTTCTGAATACACACACAGACTTATCACAGATCCTGGACTCAGGTGCTTCCCTATGTCTCCTTAAATTGTATAGAGATAATTCAATATTCAACAACCCTCAGACTCACATTCCCATTCATCAAGAAGTGTTAATGCAAGAAGAACAGCTTTGTAATGAGATTATGAAATCATAGAATTGTTTAGATTGGAAAAGACCCTTAAGAACATCCTGTCCAACTGCTAACCCAGCACTGCCCAGTCCATCACTAAACCATGTCCCCAAGTGCCACATCTGCTCACCTTTTAAGTACCTCCAGGGATGGCAATTCCACCGTTTCCCTGGGCAGCCTCTTCGAAAGCTTTACTACCTTTTCAGTGAATAATTTTTTCCGAATATCCAAACCAAGCCTTTCTTGGTGCAACTTGAGGCCAATTCCTGTTTTCCTATCCATGGTTACTTGGGAGGAGGGACTGACCTTCCCTTGGCTATAACCCCCTTCCAGGGCGGCAGAGAGGTCTCCTCTGAGCCTCCTTTACTCCAGGCTAAACACCCCCAGCTCCCTCAGCTGCTCCTCACAGGACTTGTGCTCCAGACCTTTCCCCCAGCTTCCATTTCCCTTCTCTGGACACGCTCCAGCCCCTCAGTGTCTTTCTTGCAGTGAGGGGCCCAGAACAGGACACAGCACTCGAGGTGTGGCCTCACCAGTGCCGAGTACGGGGGACAATCCCTGCCCTGGTCCTGCTGGCCACACTGTTGCTGATCCAGGCCAGGATGCCATCAGCCTTCTTGGCCACCTGGGCACAGTTGCCTCACTAAGGACTGAGGATCCTTCTTATTCCACCTACACTGATATATTTCTCTGCTACTTGGTCAAGTTGCTTAAGCTTTTGGCTTCCCATTTTATGCATTTATGAAGTAGGGCACAGAATCTCACAGGGACGCTGAGAGATTTTATTGTATGGATATTTTAAAAGCATTTTAACATTCTTGGGTTGAAAATAAATCATTGCAAATAATAATTTAATTGCTTAAATACTCAAATTTGGTATCCTTGGTGCCATAAGCAAACATTTTCTTATTGAATTATTCAAATAATATTTTCCAGATAATAAACCCCAAGTTTATGGTGGTTTTATTCTTTCCTTAGCAACATTATGTATTATTATTTTCAAGGTGGAATCAATGGGCCAAATGTAAAGGTCAAACAAATTTTTTTTTCTAAAACCACACGCTGGAAACTGATTCTGAACTGAATCTCACCTATCAATCCTATTAAATGTTCTAATTGTTTTGAATGTCACTGATTACAAACAGGAAGGTAAACAGTTCAGGTAACAGAAGAAGAAAAGACATTGCATGTGATGGTAAAGTTTTCTTGGTTTCCTTTTAGGAATTTCTCACAGGGCTTTTGCTTGTTTTAAAACAACCAAACAAGCAATGAACCAAGCAACAAAACCACACAGGGGCTCTTCTAGATGCAGGGAGAGATTTAAACCAACAATTCATTATGCCTACCACAATAAAAGAGAAAGAAAAAAAGCAAAGTCAGGTGAGAGAACTGATTAATTAGGTGGACATGAAAACTGGAAGCTCTTTCCTTTTCAAACAGGAAATGTATATTTATAGAATAAGAATACCACAAGAATGAATGATAATCACATTTTAACGGTGTCTGGAAATTTAGGTTAATAAGCAAGGTATAATTTATACCTGTAACCTTGCTTGCTGTTAAGTGAACTGCTAATTTGTCAACCCTATTTTGGAAGAAGACAACAGGAATGCATAGCTCAGTTCCATACAGGACTGCATATTAATCACATTAATTTTCTAAAGTGTAACAACGAATGTCCTTCAGCTGCATATGGGATTGTTTTGGCATTATATTCCTCATCTTGGAAAGTCTTAAAACATCTGTTTGAGAACAGATAACTCTGTAGGGGAAACAAGGTGGCAAGGAAAAGGCAAAGCATAAATACCAATGGAAGCACTGTCAACCATTCCCAACAGGGGCTTATGGAGCTTATTAAAAATACACACAACATCTGAGGAGAAGCAAAGCACAAGTTGAAGGACCATGTTTGAGGTTCCTTAGCAGCTACACGTGCAGACCTAATCCCAGTCTCTCTGTAAATAGCCTCTTAGTAAAGAAGTAGTTTGACAGACCAGAAGTCAATTTCATGTTTATATGCTCTATAAAACACGGTTGCTCTACAGACTTCAAAAATTCTCTGCAGCAGGAATTCCCTTTGAGAAGGAGAGAGAATTCCCTTTTAGCTTTACTTTACCAGAGGTTGTATAAAATTCCTTTCCCTCCATCCCATCTCTAGCTAGAGAGTTCAGAAGTCAGAGCAAGTCCTGCACATGACCTATGCTACCAGCCAGCAACAAAACTTCAAACTGGCAAAATGCTAACCCTGGCACTAGATTCTCCAACCTATATTCAGTCACAGACACAGCCAATACATTAAATTCATATATATATTTACATCTTAGTCTGCAGGAGTCCTCTACACACAGCTGAGCACTGTACTGTGGCAATATTTAACAGCTCGGGGCGACAAAAGGTGTGTACGAGAGGGGGGGGGATTAAATTTCCCTGGGCTTTTGTGACCTGCTTCTGAGCAAACTGAAAAAGGACTCAAATAACCTTCAGCTGAGGTTTGAGCTAAGAAATGTGACTTGTTCTGCAAAGGCCAGACACACCCATGCAGAGTGGTACCATTTGGAAAAAATACAGCTTTGCAGTTGAGGCCCATCCACTTTGGAGCAACGTTACACACGTAAGTTTGAATTTCATTTGTGTAACTTTGCCTGTAATCAGGACTAGAAACTACGTATCAAAGACAGTCTAAAAAAGTTAATCCATGCCGTTCGGTTTCTTCTAGATCCTGGTTCCTAGGCAAGACCCGCATCTTAGCAAGTGTATTTATGCCCTGACTGTAACAAAATTCCCTCTCATTCAGCTCCTTTTGTTGATTTTACCACCAGAGGAGATAATTCAGCTCCATAGTTTATCACTTCATTTTGCTTGTGGAGGTTTTCAGGCATCACAGAAGTTGGCACTTCAATAAAGAGTGAGTTTCACTGATGTTTTCCATGTATTGTCTTTAGAATATTGTAGCTAGACGTTTAATCTACTTTGTAAGAAGTCCAGTAATAATGGTGAGAAAGCGCTCGATTTTATTGGCATTTCAAAACATAAAAAGAGAAAAATAATAAATCCATCAAAAGTGTGGCAAAGGATATTGGACAGAAGAGCACAAACAGTGGTCATCTGTAACAACATAACACAACTGGCACTTCCCAATGCAGGAGAATTTAAAAAAGGGAAAACGTGTACGTAATTATAAAAGCTTGTACATTTTTTTACATTCTCATCATGCCAAGAAAAGAAAATATGTTCTGTAATAGTTGAAAGTAAGTTGGCAAAAAGTTGAAATTGCATCCATTTCAGTGCATTTTTTGGCCATTTCTATGAAAAGTGAATTTGATTTGAGCAACCTCAGGAGCACTGATAAGATCCCTGGGGAAGCCATGGAACGTGGGCTGCAGCACATTTAGGAGGTTTAGGCTGTGTGAATGGGGTTATTTGAGTCCCCAGAGAGATGGTGGCAAATACAAAAGGAAAATCATAGAATCACAGAATGGTTTGGATTGGAAGGGACCTCAAAGATAATCTAGTTCCAACCCCCCTGCCTTTCACCGGACCAGGTTGCTCAAAGCCCCGTTCAGCCTGGCCTGGAACACTCCCAGGGATGGGGCATCAGCAGCTTCTCTGGGCAACCTGTGCCTCTCCACCCTCACAGGGAAGAATTTCGTCCCAGTATCCAATCTACACCTACTCTCAGTTTGAATCCATCACCTCATGTTCTACCACTACATGCCCTTTAAAGCAGTTCTGCCAACAAACGACAGGGATGCGTACTCTTCTGCCCCGCGGAATGTATTTTAGGTTGAGGGCCGTACTTTTTTAGCGTTTTAACGCAGTGACTGAGCCCACGTAAAGCCCGGAGGGGGCTGGCGGGCAGCTCCGCGGGTGCGCCTGAAGGACGCGGGGCCCTTGGACCGCCGCGAGAAGGGCAGCGCTACCCCTAAGGGAAAACTGCTTCTCCAAATCGCCCTTTCCTAGAAGAACCCCTCTCCTTCCCCGCTCCCCCCCGGGCCGCCGCTCCCACCCTTCCCACGGGCCCTCCCGCCCCCGCGTCGGACGCGCTCCGAGCTGGCACCGCCTCCGCGCCCGCCCGGCCCCCGGCCCGGCA
>VZRS01005940.1:10561-151305 GCA_013398055.1 Ifrita kowaldi
GAGGAGCGGGACAAGCGGCAGCAGCGCTCCGGGCCGCGGCGCGGAGGCTCCGGGTCCGGCGGCGGCGCGGGGCCGCGGGGCAATGGGCTGGTGCCCAGCCCGGCGCACAGCGCCCACTGCAGCCTCTACCGCACCCGCACCCTGCAGGCGCTCAGCTCCGAGAAGAAGGCGCGCAAAGCCCGCTTCTACCGCAACGGGGACAGGTACTTCAAGGGCTTGGTGTACGCCATCTCCCCCGACCGCTTCCGTTCCTTCGACGCCCTCCTGGTGGAGCTCACTCGGTCCCTGTCGGACAACGTGAACCTGCCCCAGGGGGTCCGCACCATCTACACCATCGATGGCAGCAAGAAGCTCACCAGCCTGGACGAGCTGGTGGAAGGTGAGGGGCGATGTCAAAGTCCGGCTGGAGGTGGCCGTGGGACATGGTGGTGGGTTGCGAGAGCTCCCTGGGGTGAGCTTCCCAGTCGCTACGCGGATCAAAGCGGAGAGGTCGCCTTGCTGAAAACTGGCGGCCACAGAGCCCGTGAGGGCAAGTGGCCGGGGTTGCCCGCTGCTGTGAGGGGCGGTAGGGCCTCGTTTCCCCATTGTGGACCATCCACTTCTCCCGTCATCCCGAGTGCTGCCATCTGCATGCGCTGGGCTTGACTCCAATGGTAGTTAAGCAGCAGGTGCTTTTTTCATCTGCAAGAACTGTAAAGTTCTTGGTTACCTTCCATTTGTAAGAGAGGGAAACGCTGTGATTTAGTTCTCTAAGTGTCATTGTTGACTCACAGTGTCTTCACCCTTCAAGAGAGGAAGCCCCTGTGCTGTGAAAAAAGGGTATCTCCTACCACTTACTGAAGCTAACAGGTGTAAAGTCCTAATTTCAACTGTGATCAGAGTCCATGTTAAAAGAGGACTACCTTGTCTGACTTTCTAAAGCATGTTGTAGAATCAGATGTATTTCAGAGTTGTTCCTAAGTAGCTTTTCATAATGGGACTTAGCTGCTAAGGTTATGTAGACCTTGCAAATCCGAACACAGCAGCTCTTGACTGTCTGAAAATGGGGTCGGAAATACTGTTTTGTGAATGAAACATATCCCCGTTGTTTGTGGGGAGAGAGAATTATCAGAATGAGGAGCAGAATTCCCCAGTCTTTTCACGTGGTGTCTTAGAACACTGTTTAAGCTTAGCACTGCCTGCTTTCCAAGTGCACAGGTTGTGTTGCGCACACTGAGAGGTTCATAATGAATTTGCACTTGATGGTTCTCCTCAGGTGTTTAATACATCAGCCACTGCAGTCTTCAACCCTGTGACTCTGTGTGCCAGGTGTAGCTGGTTTGCATTAATGAAGAAAGATTTGTAGGCCTTCCAATGCCTCCTGCTTCCTCAGCTTTCAGCTGCCTATCCTTTGAGCTTTGGTTTGGAAGCTTTCCTTTTCAAAGCAGTGCTGAATCACACCTGGAGAATTTGATTAGAATTTGATTAAACTGAAGATGTTTATCTTATCCACCAGTAGGGGTAGTGGGCATTAGGGACCAGCTGCTCCACAACATGGAAGAGAAATGGGGGGACTACAGCATTTGCTGTGCCAAGTGCGTCTCCCTCAAAAAAGGTATGCGTGGAAGGGCACCTTCCTGATAGTGACATAGTGCTGAGGACTTATGTGATCTACTGTAAGGCTGTTCTACAGTGAAAACAGAGGAAATATGAAATCGTTGTAGAGTGAAATGCTGACCATGTGGTGATAAAAGAAATGAAGTAAGTAAAAAACTTTTTTATGATTTGGTGGTTAATTTAGAGGTACCTTAAAAAAATACAGTATGCTGAAGTGGTGACAGAAGGGAAGGGAGGTGAAACTAGCGATAACGTGGGTGACTTTCGAAATGTTGCAGCAGGAATGATATTAAGCTTTTATGACTTAAAATAAAGAATTACTTGCTGAACAGCAGCTTATACTCTTACAACTATAAATTAATAACTCAGAGCAGAATTTACTCTTTGTCTCTTCAATAACCATTGAAAGCGTAACCTTTGTCGTGACTCTTCACTGGAGGAATAAAGCAAAATTAATGTCACAATTGAAATGCTACTTCTGTGCCTTCTCAATGAAATGAAAGGGGGGAAAAAGAGTCCCAATTACGTAGTTGTCTATCCATGACCAGTACAACTCTCAGGAATCTTAAGAAAATCCTATAGCATCATAATTGGATTAGTATGTTCTCCAGTTAGCATGCTAAAAACTTCACCAGTGTAAGACTAATCACCACACAGAGAAAGGAAAGTATATACAGGAAGGAAAGGACAGCAAACTAGTGAATCTATCATTCCTTGGAATTATTTGAGTTTTTTGCCAGCTGCTTTGTTCTTGAGGTGCTGGAAGACATTTGGTTTGGGTTGATTTCCTTTATTTCTTGTGGTTACAGCACAGCAAGCTTGAATTTCTGCTCTCGAGTAAATACTCCAACATTGGTGTTGACCTAAAGCTTGAACTGAAGAAGCACCAGAAGCAGTTTTGCAGTATTGCTTTTTAATATTTTCCGAAAGGAAAATAAAACTAAAGTGCTGTGGTGCATGCCAGCCGCAGGCTGAGCACCAGACGGGCCATGGCTGTGTGATGCAATACCGAGCTCACTGGTCTCTTGGCACATTCCCAGTGTTCCTGAACTGGGACATGGAGTCACAGCAGTTCAGGTTCAGTAGTGGCAGATCTCTGCAGTGAGCAGAAGGTGAGTGCTCAGCAAACCTTGCCAAACCAGCAAGATCTGCATTAAACCTCCCTTAGCTCCAGCCTGTGCGTGTAGCTCTTGGACAGTGATGTGTCCCTGTGCAGGCAAGCTCTTTAAGGCTTATTTACCATTTATCAGGTTAGTATCTGTCTGGGATGTAAAAGTTGGCAACATCTGTATTGTGACAAGCTGAATTGAGTCACTGATAAGCGTTTTTTTTGAGTTTGGCTGTATTTGGCAATCTGTTTTACTGTTTGTCATTTTAAGAGAAAAAGAGCTAATGCACAGACATACTGAGGATATCAAATATTGCTGTTATGGGTTGAGCCAGTTAAAAATTGGACCAGATCATGTTTATTAGTCAAAAATAGAAGCTCCATTTTAAGCATATTGCTTTTCTTAACTGGATATGACAATCAAAAAAGCATGTTCTGCTGGACCAGCCTGAGGCAAATATAATTTATATTCTCAGCCCCTGTAGATTAGGAAACAATATGGCTCATGAGTTTGACAGTTCTCACTGTTTTCTTAGAATGGGAGGAGGGAAGAATTTCATTGTCTGCTCCTGATCTGTTTGAGCAGGCAGATCCAGAGGGGAGGTGGGGGCTGGGACTATTATGACTTTCTTATAGTTTTCTTTCTTCCAGCTTTACTCTCAGACATAACACTACTTTTTACTTTAGAACAGGAGATTCCGTGTGTAATTTTATACTTGCCCTTCAATATCAAAAAGGGAATATTAGATTAATTTTTATTTTCTACCAGAGTTAGCTATTTAAGTGTTTGTCTATTTCCTTCAGTGTCCCTTACAAATGTAGGTTTCCTAAAGCATGACACCATGGTAGTAGGACTGTGCAGCTCTTTAGTCCTGAGCTATGTGTTTTATGTGGATGTTGGTCATGCTCTGTCTCAATATCCTTTGCTTTCATTGTCTTGTTAATGAAGGACATGGAGAATCCTGACTGTAAAGGTCTGGTGTGAAGTTGGGAGTTATTGTTGGGTTTTGGGAGAGGAAACCAAGTGTAGACTTTTATTTCTGGAAAGAGAAGTTACGCTGATTTTGCATCTAGTGGGAATCCTTCTAGTTCCCTAGAAAAATGGCTGAGAGTCTTTGTTCTTTCAGCAACAATGCTTAATTAATACAGTCCTTTATGAAATGTCAGTAGTTTTGTCTGCATGGTTGTGCACACAATCAACAGGCATCTGTAGGGAAGTCCCTGGGCAGGAGGTGGGAAGAGTTTGGGGCAGGGCAGTCCTCATGCATGGCCAGGACACACAGCACAGGGCAATATCTGATTTACAGGAGTGAGCTTTGCCTCATTAATACAGAATAAGAGAATGTGTTTTGAAACAAGGTGTTCAACAATCCAAGTTTTTTCTGCCTTAGACCATTGTTACTGCATATTATATTTTAATCCTGTGTAAAGTACCTGTGATTTTAGTTGATGAGCACTGTTGTATTAGGTCAAGAATATCTTTTCTCTTGTCAGGGCAAGCAGATGGTAACACCAAGTAGGCAGTTTGTATTTTTGCTTGTTCCAAAAGGTATGATTACCCTCCTGTGCTAAAGCCAGAAGCTGTAATGCCTTAAAAAAAAAGAGGCAAACGTAGCAAATTGAACAAAGAAGGATAAAAAAGGAGGATGAAAGAAGGATTAAAAAACACTGAAAGCATATTCTTACAAATATGTGTTCAAATCCCTGTAGTGACACAGTTCTGGAGCGATGGGGTGTGGATGTGAAATATGGATGTAATTCTTAGTTAACTTCCTATCCAAGTAAAATAAAATAGTTCCACCACCATCCATCTCCTAGTTTCAGGGATGGGAGAATTGTAGTTTACCTGAAAAGGGTTATTTACTTCCTGTGGAGAAGGCACATGGTGTTAGGTGTATTTGATACCAGGTGGCATTGACTGTCTTCTGAGACCTTTTACCCTGCCTGAGCAGGGGCTTGAACTTCCAGAGGTCTCTCCCAACCCCAGCTGTTCTGTGTTTCTGTGAAAGCCTGTAGGAAGCTGTTATCTGCACCTCTTCTTGTCTAAATAAAGTCAAAAGAGAACTAGTAGCAGTTAGTCATCTGCTAAAATCCTGGTTGTCATCCCAGGTTTTAGAAAGTGCATGGGGAACTCTAAGTGCTGTAGATGAGGAAAGATCGTGACTTATACAGGGTTATTAAACGTGATATGAAAGTGAATTGTAAGAAACTAATGAGGAGGGAAGTTGCCCAAAGTAAGGAAGGAAAGAGAAATTGAAATAACCCAATCCTTCACAGAAGGGGTAGTTTTATTTTTAGATCAGTCATATATGCTGTAAATACGCTGTTCCGGAAATCTGCTTGGTTTTGTGTGTACAAAACATGGAAAGGGCATTCTGCTGTGTTTCCTAAAGTTAGAAAGAAGGTCAGTTGCCCTAATAATTACTTTGCTGTACTAAATAAGCAGATTTTGGTACCTTTGAAGCTAAAGAGTTGCACCCAAAGAAGCCGAAGAACATAAGGTGAATAGGTCAAATCTGTCTAGATACCTGCCCTGTCCTATGGGATTCACAGGGGAACACATGCTTAAAAAATATGGAAACTGATTTCCTTCTCTAGGGATGTTTTTACCTGTCAGCTGTATCATTCTCTGTTATGCAGAGTGCCATTTAAAAAGTGATCCTGTATGTGAGTTTCAGGAGATAGTGGTTATTAACCTTGCAAGCCAGAAAACCTTATTTGTTTCAAATATTCCTGAGGATTTTTGAGTGTTGCATGCTTAATTCATTCCTTTTGTTGCTCACTATGTGGCATATCCACAGCTGGTTTCTAACGTAATGCTAGGGAAAACTAAATATCTGTAAGTATTTTGTTAGTAGTCTCTATTTTTTAAGGATAAAAAGTCTGAATATTTTTAGGCTATTTGTTAAATGCTTAGCAGTGAGACTTGGCTCACAAAACTTGTGCTGTGAAGAACCCCAAGTGGTCAGGCAGCTGTGTTCCCTCAAAACTGCACGTATCACACTTATGATACAAAAGGACAGGATGCATCCTGCTTTTTTTATTAGTAATTAATATTGCATGGCTGAATTTAGGATAGTTCATGTAGAGGTATAAAATAATCAGGGTTGAAAGAGACCTTTGACATCATCCAGTCCAGCCACCCACCCAGTACTGCCACTGTAACCCCTAAACCATTTCACTGTATCACCAGATACCTCTTAAACACCTGCGGGATGGTGACTCCACCACCTCCCTGAGGAACCTATTCCAGTGCCTGACCACCCTAGCAGTGAAACATATTTTCTAATACCTCATCTGAATGTCCCCTGTCTCAGCTTAAGGCCATTTCCTCTATTCCTCTTAGTGCAGGCATGGCAGAAGAGACCAACCCCACCTCCTTCCAACCTTCTTTCAGGGAGTTGTAGAGAGCCACGAGGTCCCCCCTGAGCCTACTCTTCTCCAGACTAAACAAACCCAGCTCCCTCAGCCATTCCTCATAAGACATGTCTTCTAGACCCTTCATGAGCCTTGTTTCCCTTCTCTGGACATGCTGCAGCTCCTCACTGTCCTTTTTAAAGTGAGGGGCCCAGAACTGGACACAGCACTCGAGGCGTGGCCTCACCAGTGCTGCGTACCAGGGATAAACCACTGCCCTGGTCCTGCTGGCTGATCCAGGCCAGGATGCCATTGGCCTTCTCGGCCACATGGGCACACTCTGGCTCATGCTCAGCTGCTGTCAGCCAGCATCCCCAGGTGTCCCTTTCTGTCCCAGGCCACTCCTCCCCCAGCCTGTATCGTTGCATGGCTCAGGTGCAGAACCCCACACTTCACCTTATTGAGCCTCCTGCAGTTGCGTCCTCAGCCCAGATCGGGTCTGTCCAGGTCTCCAGCAGAGCCTTCCATCCCTTGAGCACATCAACACTTCCACCCAACTCAGTGTCCTCTGCACAGTTACTGAGGGTGCACTCGATCCCCATGTCCAGATCATCCATGAAGACGGATGATCACTTTTAATATCTCATCCTTCCACAGACCAGCTGAGCCCTGGGGAACACCATTAGTGACCAGCTGCCAACTGGATTTGTCTCCATTCACCACAGCTCTCTGGGCCCAGAATCCAGCCCCATTTTTACCCACTGAAGGGTCCACCCACGCAAGCTGCAAGCCGCCAGTTTTTCGAGGAGGATGCTGTGGCAGATGGTGTCAAACACTTTACTGAAGTCTAGATAGACCCTAGATAGACACATCCACAGCCTTCCCCTCATCTACTAAGTGTACACCCTACTCTCCTTATCCATGCATTTTTGTCTTGAAAGGCACATTTCCTGAGGGTTGGTGTTGAAGAAATAGATGGCAAAAGAAAAACTTTGTGGATAAGTTTCTAAGTAAGCAAACCAGTATTTAGGCAGCTGATGACCTATGGCTCTTTGTCAGTCAGACTGACCAGTGTAGTCTTGTTTTCTCTTTTATCCATTCTCTGTGTTCATTATCTGTATTTTCCTCTTCTGAGGGAATGGCAAATGTTGTTGTTGGCTGTCTGGAACTGGAATCCTTTTACGTTGTACTTAAGCCATATATGCAGCACACATGCAGTTCTTGCTTCATGGATAGTGCATCTGGTTATTAATTCAGTGCAGCTAAATTATTTAGGAGCAGGTAATGTTTCCTTGTCAATAGGCAGTGTTTCGTGTCTTCTAGCTGACTTTCTACTGTTAATAAGACTTGGAAAATCAGCCATTTGCTGATTGTATTGTGACCCAAAGTATCAGCAGATGTTTCTCCTTTTAAGCAAGCATATGCCCCGTTTGAGGAGTTTTTAGTGGCAGCAGGATTTCTTCATGGAAGAGCTGGCACTTTTAGCTTGCTCTGGGTACTGTAATGCATCATGGGATGGATGGCACATATGCTCTGTTGAAATTATGCTGTGAACTTATAAGGAGGTTTCAGACTTCTGCCAAAACTGCTCTGCAGCCTGGTTGAGCTTTCTGCTGTAGAACAGTTTAGCTGGGCTCAAGAGTCCCAGATGTCACCTACGCCTGGAATTGTTGCATTTTTTTCTGAATTTCAATAAAAAGAAGAAAGCACTGCTTAATAGATCTTTCTACTTTGTTAGCCTATAGTGTGCTTCTTTACCTGCAAATCTCGGTATAATATTAGTGACTAAATTCAGGCCCTGGTCTGCAACCTGGGGAGATGATTCATGTTAATGCTGATGCTGTAAGCTGAAGACCTGGTATTTACTTTCCATAATGTAACTGCTATGACTCTGTGCTAGTTAAAGCTAGTATGTATTGACTTTAAAGTCTTTCAAGATTATAAATGGAAAGTGGGCCTTCAAACCATGAAATTGACCATGTTGAAGTCAGCTGTGTAAATATCTGAAGTATTGTTTATGCCTCTTTTTGGAGTTGTGTCAACTTTCTAGGGCTGGTAGATGTACAAATGCAAAAAGAAAAAAAGCTACAGCCTGATCAAAATGCCACTAAAGTCTCGGAAAAGATTTCCTTTGTATTTGGGATGATATGTATTTAGGTTAGACACATGAAAAATCTCATTCAAGGCAGTCAGTGAAACAGTCAAATTTATTTATTTTTGTGATTTTTAACTATAAATGTGTCTGTTACTTTGTGAACAACGTTTGAAATCAATTTGATCGGTTCAACCCCTCTAGACCCCCTCAAAAATCAAGTATTGTGTGTGATATTTTACAAATATTAGTTTTCTGGAAGATTGTGGAGATTATCAGAAGTGTGTACTTATACATGAATTAATCCCAAGCAGATTTAAAATCAGGTCATACATGAAAGCTGTGAGCAAATATGGTATATAATATTACATTTTCAGGTTCTTACCTACAAAAAATTAATGTAAAAAAGAGATAATACTTCTACAAATGACTTGATGTCTCTTCCAAATAGACATACATAAGTGCATTTTCTTCTTTGGAGGATGGCTAAAATAATTTAAACAATAGCATACCTTTATTAACACTTGCTTATCAAGGGATGGTGTTTTCTCAGGCATGCTTTTTAAATACACCATTCTGTAACTTTATAGGTGTGATTTAAGTTACCCCTGCCATTTTTTTTCCTTACGTATTTTAATCTGTTGGGTAGTCAATTGTATACCCCGTTAAACAAATAAATGTTTAACTCGTTCCTGGAAAACCATTCTTTATCCAGAGAGCAGCAATTGGCTTCCTCATTATACTGTTTATTGGGTTTTTTCATATTTTGCAAGTTTTAAAATAGAATTTAGAAGCTGTGGGTGAAGTCTTGTCTGTGGTAAAATAATTAGAAATTTAGGTAATAATTTCAAAGCTTCATCCTTTGTCTTTAAGTCATGAAACAAGCAAATCACTCAGTGAATGTGTTTTCTCACTTACAGCCCTTGCTCTAGTCTTGCCATATGTGCCTGCCTTGCAGGTGTAGTAGTAAAATCTGTTTTCCATGTGAAACTTGTGTTACTTAACTTTATTTATATGTCTGGTATATGAAAGCAGGCATGGACTTTAAAACACTTACTAAACAATCTGTAATATACTGCATTCTCAAGTAATTAGACTTTCCTGTATCTGCCAACTGTAGGAAATTTTCCATTCATTTTGGCAGATTTTTATTTTTTTTTTTTTTAAAGCTGAAATAGTTTGTGCTTCAATTTAAGTCTTGGCTAAATGCAGCTGAAACAAATAATTTGAAATTCTTTCTTTTAAGTTATTACATTGTTTTAACTTGAAAGCGCTTCCTGGGTTTTGTTGCTATGGCCTCTGCTTAAAGGAAAAGAAGTAACAAGAAGAAATCTGCATTGGAACCCTTTGAGATAATCAAGAAATTGTTTTATTAATGCATCAAGCAAGGGAACCAGTAGGAGACAGAAAGTTTTACACTGCTATTTTAAAGAAATATAGATCCTTTTGGATTAATATTGATTGAAAATTTTATAAAAGTACAGTTTCTGCTGTCCTACAGGGTGCTGTAGTACAGCTGTGACAGATAATAGGTCACATTCCATGATAGAATGACAAAGAAGATGCTCTATTCATGAATATAAGTCTGTAAAAGACAAAGCCAGCATGTCTGTTGAAACTCTTCTGTGATAAATCCTTGAGCAAAGGGACATTTTGCCCTCTACCTTTACTTTATGGAAAGCAATTAATTTGCTTCAAATTTGAGAGACTGGTTCTGAGTAGCTTTAATTTTCATTTATTTATTTTTTTAAACTTTGTTAATTTAAATTTCAGCCCTGAGATTTAACTTTGAATTACCTTTCATTCAATCCGTGTGCGTTTGTTGGGGTTTTTTAATGGTCTAGGAAGTGCATGGGTTTTGAGTTGGAAAGGGTAATTCTGAACATGTTCTGTGATGGTGAATCTTGAGGTACTTTGCAGAATTTATTTAAAGCTCTTTTGCACATAGCTAACTCCTAAGAGTTTGTGCTGGTTTTGGCTGGGATAGAGTTAATTTTCCTCATGGTGGCTGGTATGGGCTGTGTTTTGTGTTTGTTTTTGAAACAGTGTTGATAACAGGGGGATGTTGTTGTTACTGCTGAGCTGAGCTCACACAGAGCCAAGGCCTTTTTGGCTTCTCACACCATCCCACCAGTGAGTGGGCTGGGGGAAAATGAAGTTGGGAGGGGACACATCTGGGACAGCTGACCCCAACTGGCCCAGGTGATATTCCAGACCATATGACATCATGTTCAGCTTGTAAATCTGGGGGAAGACGAAGGAAGAAGGGGGAACAATCAGAGCTACAGCGTGGGGCTTCCCAAGTCACCATTACCATGATGGAGCCTGGCTGTCCTGGAGGTGGCTGAACACCTGCCTGTCTTTGGGAAGTGGTGAATGAATTCCTTGTTTGGCTTTGCTTGCACCTGTGGCTTTTGCTTTCCCTATTAAACCATCTCTGTCTCAGTCCACGAGTTTTATTTTACCCTTCTGATTTTGCCTCTTCTGTCCCACCGAGTGGAGTGAGCAGGTGGCTCTGTGGTGCTTAGTCTGGAGTTACACCGTGCTGGGGTTCCACGTCATGCAAGGAAGGTAATTGGAGAGGGGAGAATAACAAAATGATCAGCAGGTGTAATTAGTAAGCCTATTGGAATGAAATAGAACTACCAGCTTCTTGAGGTGCTTCTCATTTGGCTGCACTGAGTTTAGAGACAGGCTTGCTGGCAATTGTTCAGAAAACAAGCACAGTCCTTTGAATCTAATCTCGTGCTAGAGGATGTAGAGGGCGAAGCCTTTGCTTTCAATTGTAGCTGAGCTGCTGCAACAGAACTTGAATATCTCATGCCATTTTGCAATAACAAGACAGATGAAGGAAACAGCTGTTGAAAGAGATGTGCACATCTTTAGAATCATAGGATATCTTAGTTTGAAAGGGACTTTCTGAAGTCATCTCATTCAGACCTTGCTCAGGGTTGATAAAATCAGATTGCTTGGAGATTTGTTACAGTTTAGCATGTGGTTCCGGGGCAGCACAAGCTTCTAGACCACCACACTCCTTACAAAGCTGTGTGGAATTTGGGGTTCTTTTTCTCCTGCCTGTAAATTAGTGCTAGTGTGCAGCATGCAGCTCTTTTCAAGGAGTTTATGGGCTGAAAACACCTCCTTTCTCTTAGCTAGTTTTTTTTGGAGAAAGAGGAGGAGTCTAGTTTTGTCTGTATCAGTTTGTTTTGTGCACCTCTTGAGCTGTGAATATGAGGAAGAATGAGGGGGATGAGTGAAGAGGAAGAATACAGGCAAGGCAGTGGCATCCACAGAACCTCACCCCAGTTTCATAATATCTGAGTGGAATACAGTCTCAGTGATGTTTGTGTAGGCAGAACTGGCTGCCAGAATTTCCCAAACAAAATCATTGTTAACTTGGCTTAATTATAATCTGTGTTCTTTCAAATACATCAAGTAGACTTTCAAGAAGGTCTAAATACAAGATAAATTACAAAGCAGTGTAATTGGTATTGGAAAAGAAACAAGAAAGTCTTTCAGCTCACAGTAATTCTTCAGGGCTTTGAAAATAGTTTAGTATCTTGCTTTTAGAACAAGCTCTGCAACTTCCAAGATAAATCAGCTCTCCAGTCTAGAGTTTGGAAAGTAAAAGTGTTGTTTAAAAGTTTCCTAGTATGTATCTAAATGTAGGCATACATTTTGTAGCTCTTACAATTCTGTCCCCTAGATGTATGTTTAAAACCTCTTTAGTCATCTTGCTGTGCATGTAAGAGGTGACTTTGGTTTGTTCCACCAGTGACTTTGACTGCGTAGCTTTAATCTTAGGTTAAGCTTTTTAAGATATAGGTAGCTCTTCTGTCTGGAGCAATGGTGTATTCTGTCAGTTTGGAATGCTTACCTTTCATCCTTCTGACAATACTCTGCCCTTCCAAGAATGTCTTGGGATGTCATCTTGCAACACTCAAGGATGTGGGTTACACAAATAACCCCGAGTTAAAGATGTCCTTGGTCATGGTTTACATCTTGAATATTGCTGTCAGGTGTCAAAAGAGTTGTCATAAGCAGCAAGCAGTCCTCCTCTTTTTTTTTTTTCTTTAAAAAAACAAAACCAAACAAAAAACCCCAAACAAACAAACCCACAAACCAGATTTGAATTAGGAAGGAAAAATGGGGAAGTGTAGATGTCCTGTTATACTCCCATACTCTCAAAGACACATTTGTGGCCTCAACAGGTGTTCATTGGTCTAAAAAATATTGAAGTGAATGCATTTCAAATGTGTGTTGTTGGTAGGAAGTCAGTAACTCCTGTTAGATAAATGTGCCTTTCAGGGTAAGGGTCTTGAGGTGCTTAAATTTATTATGTTAAAACTTGCTGTTGTAAAATAAATAAGCATGGACATGGGTATACATATCTTGAAGTATATGGCTGAGGGATATCTAGGGAAGGACCTGGATATTTGCTGTAGGAGAATGCTCTTAGTGTCGTGTGTTGTGAGTTCAGGTAATTTAAGCACTTACAAAATGACTCAAAATCCAAAAGACATGTAAAATATCTTCAACCTCCTCATTACTCCCTACTATTTTTTATTTTGTTTCTAAACCAGAGAAAACCTGTTTTGAAACCTATTGAAAGCACCCGATGATATTGTTTGGGTGGAAAGCTCTGATAATTTACAGTCCTCCTTGTTGAGCTACAGGAAAATCACTCCCAAAATATGTCTTTTCTGTTTTGTTTCGTTTTTAAATTGACAAAGTAGCTGCAAACCCCCTCAAACTGTGAACATGTCCTCTTGTTTTCAGGTGAAAGCTATGTGTGTGCATCCAATGAGCCCTATCGCAAAGTTGATTACACCAAGAACGTCAACCCGAACTGGTGTGTGAACATAAGGACTGGCTCCAGTCGGTCCTTGACGTCTTTGACATCCACAAGGAGCGAAGTGAAGGAGAGTAAAGATTTCATTAAACCCAAGTTAGTGACTGTTATTAGGAGTGGAGTAAAGCCACGGAAAGCTGTGAGAATTCTGCTGAACAAGAAGACTGCTCACTCCTTCGAACAGGTCTTGAATGACATCACCGAAGCCATTAAGTTAGACTCGGGTGTAGTCAAGAGACTTTGTACACTGGATGGGAAGCAGGTAGGAGAATTAACTGCTGTGGCCATCTAATAATCTAAGATGCTCTGTTTTCATAAGTTGAATTCTCGTTATTGTATATGCTTTAATCTGCTTCTGAATAATGACAGTTAAAAACCATCAACTTTTAAAACCTTTATTAAAATATTAATACACACCACCAAATTAGAATTGAAATTGAATTGAATATTGTGTAAAATAATGTGGATCTTTACATTCAAGTAAAACAAAATATTTTTATGCCAGCTTTTTTTGCATTGCCCAAAAAAGTGCCTGTTGATAAGTAATACAGTTTATTTGAAACATTTGATAAGATATCTGTGTGTTTTCAGAAGCAGGGTCCTGTTTTCAGACTACCACATAGTGGCTTAGTGATATAGGAAGAATATTGATGTCTCCTTCCATTGCACTTCAACAGATTGCTATTTCCAGTGGTAGTAGCTGACATGAGCTGGGGTCAAGAATTTTATCTGAAATGAGTAATTCTGGGAGGGTGGTCACATCTCTGCAACTTGCTTTATTTTGCTTTTAGTTTTCACCTCTGCAAGAACACAGCCAGGGTTAATGATGTCGTAGGTGTGTGTTCTTGCACAGAAATACAAAGGAGTGGCCCACAGGATGTTCTGCTGCACCAGTTTAAAATGCCAGGAATACACTTGCTGTTGATCAGTCACATTAATGACTCAGCCCTTCATGGAACAGGACTTTGATACCTGATACTTTTATTTGACACTGCTGTGGAACTCTGACAGCACTGTGACTTTAGTAATAGAGCAACAGAGGCTGCAGAGTAGATCACATTGGTATCAGGTACCTGGTCTCTTGTGCTGTTGACTAAACATTGGTATCCTTGCTCATCCAACAGGTATTTCTGCACACCTGCATACCTATGCACCTGCATGAACTAATTGTAAAAGTTTCAGTTGTGTTCAGAGATGTGGGCATTTTTATTTTATTATTATTTTATAATGTTTAATGCCTAGAAAAACCCTTTTTCGTGGTGCAAGCTGCTAACCAATGTATTGCAGAAAAAAATGCACTTAGATATGAGGTCTGTCTCTGGTTATGTTCTGTGTGCTTGGATACACTTCTTATGGAGAAATATGGGAAAAGAACAACTTCTGTGTTTTGATGAAAATATAGCAAGGCAAAGGCATCGCTGAAACTCTTGATTTTCAGTGTTTGGTGGCAGCACGACGATGTGCTCTTTAGTTCTTCTAATAGGTTTGATTTTTAAATGATATTTGTTAATGCTACTTCTTAACAGAGAATCCTTCCTAGGAGCATCCGAAATGTGTTTGTCATGTTTAATTTAAATCATAATGAAATAGCTTTGAGGGTATTTATTATGCAGTAATTAGTCTCTTCTGCCCATGAAGTGTTCCGTCACTGTCTCAGACGATTTTAGGCTTCTCAAGCAAATAGAGAGTCAGTAAGGGAAACTGCAAAAGCTGGGATTGTCAGTTCACATTCACCTCTTCTTTCATTGTTAAAATAGCAGAAACTCACTGATCTGCGTTGATATGGAAGATGCAGTAGTGCACCAGGGATCAATAAAAGTAGTTAATGTTAAATATCACATACGTTGTTTGCATGTTACCATCACCCACGGTGGATGATGACTGTCTTCAGTCCATGGTGAGGATGACCAATCATTGGTAATGCTCCAAAATACAATTTTTATTTGCTGCAGTACCTCCTCCTCCCCTTCTGTGGTAAAGACAGTCATCCAACTTGGACTGCAGCTGTGGGAGTGTTCTCAGGCAGGATTGAGAAATGCCTAATTCTAACTGTGAACAGTCTGCAGAGAGTCGCTCCGTGCAGCTGCCTCTCTGTGTAAACTGTTCCAGCAGTAGTAGTGCATAAATGTGGAGGCCTCCCTTCCATTGGGAGGAAAGGCCTTTTGCTTTTCCACAGCCTTTGGGAAGGAGCCTTTGTTGCACAACCACAGTGTGACTGTGTTTTAAGAGATTGTGAGATGGAGTGCCCCAAAAAGAGAAGACCTATCACACTAAACACCCAAAAAGAAAAGCCTTCTATTGCTTATCTAGGAGGATGGAGAGTTCTTGTTGTGTTTTGGTTTTTGTTTATTTCTCTTTCCCTAAGTGAAGGGCTGACCCCAGTTTGAGGCAGTAGGGGTTTTTTTTTTAATTTGTTTGTTCATTGCCAGTATATGTAGAGGTTGGTGCCGAAGGGCTTTTTGGGGTTTGGCACATAAAGAGTTGCTTTGCTGCCAACTACCAATTGGTGGAAATTTCTGAGCCTATTTTCTCTAATGTAGTAATTGCTTATTCTTCTAAATCTGCTAGGGAGGCAGATCTTTTATGTTCATTGTAGTGTTGGCACAGCTTGAAAGGCAACCATTAAAAAAAAAGGCATTTTGTAAATGGGTATGTTCCTATAAATGTAGCTCTTGTGTTTCTCATGGTTCTAATTTTTTTTTCCTTGCTCCTTCGTATTTTTATCTCTGTGGAAATACATATTTTTTGATTTTTTTTTTTTCTGAGTGAACAGGCTTAGGTTGTATTTTCTGTTTAATATGAAATTGGGGCTGAAATTCAGATGTTTAAAACATGCATGTATAAAATTTGTATCCTTTGATTAGGGAATGCACTGTTCTGTTAATTTGTGGTGTGATTTTTTTTATTCCAGTAGAACCATTTAATGAGTAGGAAGAAATGATGATAAAACCAGTGATCTTTCTGACGAGTAGAACAGAAAGGCTGTCCTCAAAAGTTTTTATTTACCCTTCTGACTTCATTAATCTTGTCTGTAGCAACATCTTGATGATAATAGTAATACAGAGAACAACCTGAGTTGGATATTTTCCTTGATTATTATGTGTGAAGAAAGACAAGTATCTGGTTTTAAATTGTAAGATTTTATAATGTTTGCAAGGTTTCCTTTTATCTTCAGTTTCAATATGAATGCTGTAACTTAACATGTTAGTGCTTTGTAGCCCGAAGTACGGATTTATTTTTAACTATGTTGATGCTGGGCTTAATTCTAACTTTTAAGCTATTGAGCAGCCAACTTTTTTTTACCTCCCAAGACTGTCGAGATGATTTTTAAGTAAGGAAAAATATTTCTGTAAAAGTACCTAGGCTTTAACTTTGCAGTACAGGCTTCTGCTCTTCCAGTCTTTGTGCTTCTGACATTGAGGTTTGCCTAATATATTTGCTTGACCGAAGTGTTTTCCTTACTTGGCTGCATTTTCCTGGAATCTGTCACTATCCTGCTGTGAAGCAAGGACAGTCAGACTGAAACTTCTCCAGTTGGGAAGTTAACCCTTTGTTCTCTCTGAAGAGAATGGAGGGTCTCTTTCTTGCTAAACAAGCTTCAAGCTTCAGTCACTGTGAAGTGTGGGGTAGCAACTACATGGTGAGCTGGGGGGAGAAGTTTCCTGTGAGAAATTCACAAAAAAACATACAAAACTCTGAAGCTTGTGTTATTTGACACACAAAAGAAAGTTAAATCTTCACACTTTTTAAGCTTGCAGTGTGTGGCAGTTTCATGGATTAATATCCATAACAGGATTGAAACAGTGGAGCAGCCACCTTTTCTATACTCTGTTCCCAAAATAGTGAGAATACACCAAAAATTAGCCTTTCTTTGAAGGTCCCTTTTGATGGGCCACAGGTGGCTATCTCTGAAACCAGAAGTTCCCCAATTTTCTGTTAATTAAATTTATTTATAAAGTGCTCATTAAAAGTAAATAGGTAACTGAAGAAAACAGTTACTACATGTGGATGTATTTACACTCATCATGGTCCCTTCTCAGTGATTTTTTTATTCTCTAGTGACAGATTCAAAAACCTTAGTAGAGAAGACAGCTTTTGGAAACTGAATCTTGTATTTGCTTTGCTCTTAACATGCCCATCACAGCGGGCAGTAACCAAAATAAGGGATGAGCAGGAGAGATTTTGTTTATCAGTGTAACAAATTTTCCCATATTCTCGATTGTTTTGGCACATGGGCTTTTGGCATTCAGATCTCAAAAGTTTCCATGAATACAGTATTTTTGCTACAATCTTAATCTCAGTACAGATCTGACTGTTTAGTACTGAGAGAAGTTTTAGAACATATGAATTTCATTTTTCTCAGTTTTTCCGTTTTGTTGGCAAAGTTGTACTTGTATGAGATGATTTTTAAAAAAAATAATTTTATTGCAGTTAAGTACATTTTGGGAAATATTTCCCTTTAGTTCAATTCTCTCCTACTTTAGGAGGAGGTTCCTTAAGTCTAGAGCCTTGGCTCTAGAAGTGTACTTTTTTTGTGTGGGACATTTAATTGTAGTGTTACATCACTGAGATCTCATTACAGGGTGAGAAACAACTGTGATAGACACTTGTTTCAGTGTTAGCAGGCATGATTTGTAGTTGGAAGCTACCAAGGTAAATCGGGTTCTTATCTTTCATCTCAGGCTTTAATGTAGTACAGGTGCTGTACAAATGTATTGGAAATGGCACAGGTTTGAATTTCTGCTACAAGCAATTTTTGCAAGAACAGAAAGCTCCAACTTTTTTTTTTTTTTGCAGTTCTAGTTCTGCTGAAATTTCAAATACCATTTTAAGCTGAAATGTTGCATTAATCTGCAAGTATGAGGGGAAGAAATCCTTAAGCCCTCCCATAGTTCACAACTCTTTTAAAGGCTTATATATTGTTACAGAGGAGTGTCAGTGGCAGCTGCAGAGAGAGCAATTCTCTGCATTGCAGATCCCACAGAAAGAATCTGTGGGCAAGGAGTCTTTCCTCAGCTAACTTCAGGGTTTTGAATAGTAATAGTCCCTGAATTCATCTTAAAGGCTGAGGATCACAAGAGGTAGAGTCAGCTCTTAGAAAGCGATTTACAATTTGCCAGGCTGCAGCAGAGTGGTTGGGGATTTGACACTGGGGATATGATTGTCAGTAGAACTATGGAAAGAGTAGATATGTTGGATAGAAAGGCTTTTCAGAATTCATGGTTCATATCCACAAGAAAATGCATAAGAATCTGCCTATTGTGTGGGAAATTACACAAGTGGTGGTTATGGATATTCTGGGATGGGGGGGGACATACAGTTTTTACACTGGCTTATGAAAAGTCAGTAGGGTGTGTGCAGCATCACAGGAGAGAATGGGAGCAGGACCAGCAGAGACCTCTTGATGCAGCAGTGGGATGGCACTGCAATGTAAGAGTGACCTATCAGCTGGAAAGAGGCATTTATATTGTTGGCTTGGAGTTTTTTCTTTTGTTTGGAGTTTTAGTAGCTGACATGAGTCCACAAATTATTATTGTGTGAGAAACAGTAAAAGGTGTTGTGGAGATGAACCCAGAAGTTGTATTTAGATTGTCTTTAAAGAGAAAGAATAGAACTTCCAGAAGAGAGATCTTCCAAGAGAGTAGGTACTAAGTGGCCTGGGAAGTTAAATCAGGAAATAAATATGCAGTACAGAGGAGGAAAGCACATACTAGATGTCAAGAGCCATTCTTCTCATTCAGTGGATCAACTTGAGACAAAACCCGTGTGGCAGAGCTAAAGATTACTTTCCAGGGCATAGGGAAACCCTGAAAAACAGTATAGAGGAGTCCTGGATGAGTCTAATGATCTTATAGCTGATGTTCATTAGATGAGATGTGGGTCTTTAAGGTTGAGATAAATAAATTTAACTCTCAGACTTATAGGGCAAAAAAATGATGGAGCATTATTGTGAATAACTTTCTGATGGTTGGCTGGATTATTTCCCTTTGTTTTAGTAAATGTGTTGCAGTGGAATACCTGTATCACCTGAAAGTTGAAAAATTTCATGTTTGGTACAGTCACTGTTATGTGTGTTACAGACCAGAAGGGCACTGACACAGCACCTGTCTGTTCAGGGAGCCTGCTGGGTTGGGTTGAGCTCTGAACACAGAATGCTTCAACTGAGTGCATGAGGTGGGATTTTGGGATGGTTTGGGGGCTCTTTTGTTGTTATTCAGGGTTATTTTTAACAATACATAGTTATGAATTAATGACTTGACTGGGGAGAGAGACAAGGGGAAGAAAATAGTGGCTACTTCTTTGTATCTGAAATAATTTTATGCTGTCTTTTCTCATCAGTCAGCTAGGGAAGCATGGCCCAGAAAAAATGCACTACTCACTGAATGCACAGTTGGAATATTGTTGTTCTGAGTGGTTATTGATGACTCACTGCCAAACTGGAATTTCATATTGGGTAGGGGTCAATGAATGTGTGTCTGTACGAGTCTCTGGAAATGACCTGGAAGATGGAATGGAGGATATGCTTGATAAATACAGATGAGCTACAGGAAGCCTGGACAACAGAAGATTAGAAACTTGACAAGCTGCAGACAAAGCAGGTTGAGTAATCTTACACTCACTGGTTATTAACAATGCAGATAGGAAATGACAAGTAGTTCTGGCTGAGGTGGTAAAGGATCACAGCTGAAGATGTGAAGATGAATTCATGGTGTCACTGGTGGTGCATAGGAAGGGAAAGCCAACATCCATGTGGAAGTTGCAGTCAATCATCTTGTTTTTGATGTAGGTGTCAGGTGCCCACTCTGCTCTGTCCTGTTCAATGCAATGATGCCAGCTAGAGACAGCTTTATTATGGAAAATCCAGAAAGGGGTAAAAAGATGTAAGAGAACATGTTCTATAAAGAAAGATGGAAGCAAATGGGAGAGCTGAGACTATAGAAAGATAATCAGCAAGTTTTTTGTGTGGATGAACAAAAAAACCCAACAAAACTTACAGCAAAAGAAAATTTTTTCTGTGTTTTCCCTATGTATAGAAAAAGGAATAATAGGCTTACAGTCAAGATCAGATCCTGTGGAAGTCGATGGTAGATAGCCACTGTAAAAATAAGAATAATGAAGAGGTGATTTTTTTATTATTTTCAGCAGATAACTGGAGTCCAACAGTCTCTAAGGTTTCTGAAAACTGATTGGGTTTGAGTGTTTCAGTAACTAAAGGTGATCTACCACTTTGGAAGAGCTGTTAAGCTGGAGATAAAATAAAAATCTGAATGCCTGTTAATGTTAAAGTGTGCATGTGTACACACCTGCAACCCACTTAATTCAAACAGCAGGGGTTACAGTTAAAGTACGTTTTATCCTAGTGCTAGCAAACCTCTCCTAATGTTTGATATGAAACGTGACTTAAGGGAAGGTGGGCTTGTGCTGGAGGCTGGAATTGTTTCCGAGAACAGCTCTGGACAGATGCCTGTGTCTAGCCAGTGTGGGATACAAACCTTGCAAGTCTTACTGAAAACAAAAGAATTAAAGTGGCTTTAATCTTCAGGAAGTCTGTATGGCAGGAAATGAATTCAGCCATGGACACCACTGCATGGTATTTTTGGTCAGACTTCCAATCGGTGTGCTCAGAGGTGGGAGCCATGGTTATTTATTGCTAGAAGGAAGGAGGAAATAGCATGCTCGAGCAGAGGAGATAATTTTGGCCTCTGCTCATGGACCTAGAAATATTCCCATCTGTAGTTATATATGGAAGCAAGTATTTGTCTGAAACCAACCTGACAGTAGCCCTGCCCTGTCATAGTTGCAGCAATCTGAAAAATACTCTAAATATGAAATACAGAAATCTTTTCCCAGGTACCTATTTGTCATGGAAAACTTTCCAAAGCATTTTCGTTACATGCGGTGGTGCAAAGTACATGGGCAGATAATGTGGGGTTTATGATTTAGCCTGGAGAGTACTTATAAAGCTGCCAGAGGATCACATTGCCAGTCCAATTATAATTTTAAGGTAGAAAAAACGCAAAATTGTAAGCATTTTGTTTCAAAGCAGCAAAATTGTGATGCTGAAGGTGCTACAGAAAAAGGGTTTAAAAACAAACAGAGCCTTGAATGTCTAGGGAGTCATCTCAGAAGAGTGTGTTAAACTTGAAGTGAACAATAATGCTGAGGGAGCTCTTCAGCTTTGTTGCATATGCAGAAAATAAAGGTCATGCCATATGAAAGAGCCACAGTCTAGCACTGGAAAACTTGTCTCTCTGGAACAAAGGTCTTTGGAATTTGTCACAGCGGGGGAGCCCCTGTGTCTTACTCTTGCTCTCTGGAGATCAATAACCCAGAATACAGTACAGATAGAATAGAGAACGTATCTCTCTCCTCCCCACAGGGAGGCATAATTCTGGCTGTGGGGCTGTGGTGTAACGTTACTGGGAATGTGATAGCTGGTGCCCACTGGGTGTGAATTTAATCTTTTTCAGCGAGGTGCAGTTTAGAGATGTGGTCAGTAATACCCATTGCCATCGGACTAGCAGGTTGGTGAAGTGCGATGTTAAAATAATAGAGTATTTCTAAAAATGAACATAAAATCATAACCTGGTGTGAAGTCAGCACTATTAAATTAGAGCGTGGCAACTGAAAAAATTGTTGATATTTCAGCTAACAGCAAGCATGTGTGTCCTGTTAAAAGTGGCATCCAACTTGCTGAAATCTTTGTGGATCTATGGAGAGGATAAATCCTACTGGGATTTCAATTTTTGTCTGCTCACACCAAGAGCTGACAGCACTTAATAAAAATGACACGCTGCACAGTGTGGGAAACAATCAGTGCAGAAGTAGTGGTGTCACCAGTGGTAGCGTTGTATCTTTGTTGATGTATGATTACAATAATTTCAGTGATGGGTTACAGAAATGGTGTGTGTAGCGCTTGGAATAAAGGAGCGGTATGCAGTCATTGTCTGCCATCTGCCATGCTAAAGATTGGGTCACATGACTTGGAAACTAAACCTTGGGAATTTGTTATGTCCCGCTGAGCCTGCCCATTAACAGATAATTAGTCTGGTAAAAATCTTTTGAATTTATTCTGCAGCTGTCATATGCCAGATTAGGATTTGTGTCACAGGTTCCTCATTGCTTTGAGATCTTGGAAATTTTTTTCCTGTAATTAAAGTACCCTGTGTTCCTTCAGTAAACAGTTCTTACACTATAACATTTTAACATGCAAATTTTCTTTAAGAGTCCTGTTACATCTTACAGTGTAAAGCTGTTTACCAACCATGTATGGAAGGGTTTCAAGGCTGAATTTTCTTCATCCGTGTTCATAAGAGAGGCTATTAGCAGACTCCAGTTTTAGGATTTGCCCTTCAGGTTGTCAGGTTGATGGATCTATAGCTGCTTCTTGGTTGGCTGTAATCAGATAGTGCTTCTTAAGTCTACTGAAGCACAACTGAAATCTTCAAATATGAACTTTTATACTCGTACCTGTTACTGAGAAAAATGATGTTCTGTTCCATACTAAATTAATGGCAGGAAACATGAAACAGTTTGTTGGAGAGAGGAAAGGAATCTTTGTGTTTAATGTTTAAAATATTGCTGGCTGATTAATTTGCAGTGAACCTTTAAACAAAGAAATCTGAAGACTCAGAAGGAAAAGCAATATTGAAGAAATAGCAACACAAGCCAACTCTTAAAAGCAAAGAGCTTCCCAGCACTTAAAAGGAACAGTGACCCTGTTTATGGCTTGCAGATTGAAAGCTCTGCATAGGAGGGAGTGATAACTCAGTGTTTACAGTGTAGGCAGTAAAAGTCAGTGTTCTTGTAGCACTTGTTCACTGAGCCAACAATCTTTTCTTTTTTTTTCTGTTGTGCAAATATGCAATCTATGCCATGTTCTTAAATATTTATTTTGTTCATATTTATTTGGTGTTTTATTTACTGATACATGGCACAGGATATCTCTGTGATTATGAAAGGCTTCTTGAAGAAACCAAAATATTTCAGAGGAAAGCAAAAAAGGATAGAACATAGCTTGTAAACTAAGTGGGAAGTTGGATTTTTGGCTAGTAGATTTGGCTTTTCTTGGTTTCCCCCATCTTATCTCAAACTTTCACCTCAATTAGTACTTACTTAGGGAGTTATGGATAAAATTGCTGGAAAATATACCAGTTAGCTAAGAAAAGTAACAATGATTATGCCATAAAGAGTACCAAAAGAGCCAGAATCCTCTTTGTAAGTGATTTCTGAAGCTGCCATTTCCTTACGTGTAGAAACTTGCCGTTCCTTTTTTAAAGAAGTCAAGGGTTTGGTTGATTTAACCAGGGTAAAATTGATCAAGAGAGAATCAAGCAAGAGAGATTCCTTATTCTCCCTGTATTTTGCGAAGGACCCAAAAATACACACACTTTGAATATGCCCATGTGGCTCTACAGGCAGGCATCTGGAGATGTCTTGGAAGTTGGAAAGTGTTCTGGCTTGATTTGCAAAGAGAACACGCTGGTGTAGCGAACATCTGACTCAAAAAAACCCCCATCTCTGCAAACAAAATCCATGTACCACGATTGGCTTTGTAGGAGCATTAGAGCAAACATGGCACAGTGAAATTTCTGGGTAGACAACTATTCTGGCCACTTCTCTTTGTGGCTGGTATTTTTGCCTCGAAGGGAAAAGAATTCTCTCCACTTCCCTGGAGCTAGCAGGGTTCAGCAGGGAAATCTGTCTTCTGCAGGTACCCATGCAAGATCTGTTGCATAATTTTTTCACATTAATCTGTTTTATTAGAGCACGTTTGTAATATTTGTTTAAGACACACTTGCAAATTTTAGAATATATTACTTTATATTTTTTCTTAAAGCAAAAATGCAGCAAAATGGATATTCTAAGCTTGTGAAATCTAAGAGGAATGATAAATGATGAAATCGTGTTCAGAAATTCCGTTCTCTATATTTTGTTCTCCTTCACTTTCATACACAAACAATACAATTTCCTGGAGTTTTAGTATCTGAGTGGTGTTATTACTTGCAGTCCTTGAAGTCTGTTCCCTCTTTAAGAGCACACTCCTAGTTCAAGCACTAATCTTCCTTCACCTGGCAGGGATTGGCTGTTGCTTTTGGGCTGGTGTAGGTAACAAGATGTGTGAAAACCTCATCATTGTCTTCTGCCAAAAGTTGTATCGGCAGCCCAGGAGAGACGTTGCAGTTCAAGGTGCAAAAGTGTTTTTTGAGAAGTCTTTAGGGTCTGAGAGGACTTTGAATACTCTTGGAATTTGTAATTATTATACACATTTTCTTGGGTTTGATGCATGAATACATTTTGGTTTCTTACAGCACACTTCACCTTTTGCATATTATTTTTTCCTATCTTCTCAAGCATTTGACTTTTAAAAAAATGTATTTATGATGTTTACATCTCATCAACTTCCTCCCATCTATATGTCACTGAATATTAAAATTTTAGAACATTAGTATAGTTAGTGGGGGAATGAAGATGTTTTATATTACTTCTAAAGGATAGACACTTCTCTGCACTTTCCAAAGTAATTCTCAAGGCTTGCTCACATATTTTGGCAATAATTAGTTGGAGATGAAAGTTTCTATTCCTTGAGCTTCTGTTTTGGAACTTCATTTTTTTTCATCTTCATTTAAGGCCTGCATACAAAGTATGAATGACACCACACATATCATAATGGAAATGAAAAGGACTTACCAGATATTTTGTTTGTTTCAGTACAAATCAAAACACCTGAACAGGAAGTTATCAGAAGCAGTGAGAGGCTATGTACCTCTAAAAATGACTGGGAGTTTAGCACCTTTTATTAGTTTTATCTGAGGCTTTCTGAAGCCTCTGCCACAGTCCTTTGTAAGAAACAAGATTTATATGGAGCTTTTGGATATAAACACCTAGTAAAAGTTATTAAGTATGGGGGAAGGGTATGCCTGAAAACTCAGCCTGATTGATGCTTAAGCAAAAAGCACATCTAGTTTTAAAGCTATTAAAATGTGATTAGTCACATGCAGTTTATAAGGCCAGATCACAACACTTAAACCTCCTTTCTTTGTCTCTTGGGAGGCAGATGCCAGCCTAGAAGTTTCTAAACACTTATCAGAAACTGAAAACTTTAGTTTATCCACATTGCTTAAATAAGGTTTCTTAACTAAGCAATAAAAGCAGCTTTCATTGCATTAGCCATGTCAGCAGGGTCTTCACTTGGTGGCTGGGAGTGGAGGGCATAGTTTCTTTATCAAGAGCCTCCCTGAGGAGAGGAAATGGAATAGTTCATGGTACTGTCCTATGGAGAATGTTGCTGTTCTGTAGAAAATAATTTGTACATACTCTTCTGGTTACACAAGGGAAGTTATAAAAAAAGAAGTAAACAAAGGAAAATGAGATGCATACCTGGCTGTGGCTGTTCTCCAGTGCTTGGACACAAATGTTCCATGCACACTGAGGTATGTTTTTCTGGGCAATGAAAAGGCTGTGAGAATAGGTCTCTGGGTGTTTCTTCTGAATATAAATCCGCAGTGTTTCACCCTTCTCAAGTTTGCAGCTTGTGTCTGAAATTATTTCCAAATCTTTTCATGTGGTTTTTGGTTTGTTTTTTTTTTTTTTTCTTCATCTGTAGCTGAGTTTATTAGTGAAATTCTCTTGGAATCACGTGTGCATTAGAGGCAAAATACTCCTGTCTTCTGGACTGTTTGGCTGATAGTTAGAAATAGAGGTATATTTTACATGGAAGCTTTTCCTTTTTCCAAAATTCTTCCAAGATTGTAGTCCCTGTGTTTCTTCCTTCTCTTCAAAGCCAATGAAAACTGATACAGATTTCCTAGCAATGCATTGTGAAAATTATCATTGCTCTGAACAAAAATTCTTTGGTGCTGCAAATGCTGGGGAAGGACGGAGGGAAGAGTTGGGTTTTCCTATGCAGACCCCACTGTGAATCCTTGTTTGTAGACTTGAAAGAATTACAACACTTTCTCATTTGTATGATGGAAAAAAAAAGAAGTTAATGAGGTTCAAAAATGACTGGGGATTGAACTAAAAAACCTTGTTAGGTGTGACATGAGGAATAAATATTAATACTTCTTTTGTAAATCGACTTTGTTAGGGATGAGTCTGAAGTTAGAGGCTCTTTTTGAACTCATGTATTTCTCAGTGCTTTATATATTCATATATAATTAGTCTCAAAATATTTTAGATGATTCGTGTTCCTTCATATCATGAGTCATTTTCAGTCCGACTAGCACACTCAAAAAATTTTATTTTTAGCTAAGGGTTAGATATTTTTTGTATGACACCTGAATGTTTGTGTAAACTGTCCTCAGATGACAGGTAAGAAGTTATAACTTTGTCTTATTCTACAGAGTTACTTTTTTAAATTGTCATTTGCTATGATAGAGAGTGCAGGTTTTCTGTAAAATGGAATATTAGTAAAGTAACTCTTATTCTAATAGTGTATTAACAGGTTTCAGTGAGAAAAGAAGCATTCTTTACCATATATACATATATAAATACATACCTATATACATATATGTGCTTGAGGGCTTGTATTTTGTTAAATACAGAAATAAATTGTTTTCAGAATTTGTATCCTCAAAACAACAGAATTTTTTTTTTTAAAAAGTCTATTTGAAACAAATTGTTCACTTTTAATATTCTGCCAGACTAGATTCTTTGGTTAAATCTCCCTGACAGTTCTTGGAATTTGGTATTGGGTTATATAACCTAATATTGGTATTAGGTTATACTTCAGCTTTGTGAACTTATGAACATTTCCAACTATGTTAAAAATTAAATTCTCAGGTCAGAATTAGGGCTCTGAGAAATTAATTTTCAGAAAATACCTGCATATTTTCTGTAGTGCATGGATATACTTGTAGCACTTGACGAGGTCTTCATTTGAAATACGGTGATAATAAAATTTCTGGTTGCAAATTACTTACTGTGCATCACCTCTTTTGCAGAAACTTGATATCTGCCTTCCTCTAATTTACAGTGACCCTTCTCCATCACCTCTCTGATGGAATTTGATTTGCATTTATTTTGCTTGCTTTGCTTCCGCTATCGTAGCGTTATTATTTCATTATTATAGTATTAAGGTAGCCTTGGAAATCCCTCTAGTGATTTCAGTCTGAATATGACAGGCTGTTTTATGCCCCCTTTCCCCCCACTGTTGGTACTGCTGGTATGTGCTAGGGAAGGTACTTAAATGGATGGATCCCTGGGCAAGGTGTTAGTTGTACATACAAGTTGAGGGATAAATTTACCTGCTTCAAGAGTCACTCTCTTTTCCATCTTTCCAACTTAAAAGGATTGAGTGTTCACAGCTTTTATTTATTTACTTACCTATTTATTATATTTGGTGTAGATGCTTTTTTGTTTTCCTGCTGATGAAACACAGTTTCTACTGAAAGGTAAGGGTAACATTTAACAAATTCTAAAATTGCATCACTGTACCCATAACTGCTTGTTCTCTATAGTATAGTAAGTATGTTGTGACTTTATTCAGAGTGATAGTATGAGCTTTTTATAAGTAATTTTCAAAGAGAATTTTCACTTGCCTTTCCCCCTCCCTCTCTTGCAATCTTTCCTCCAGTGTGGAATGAATTGTAGTAAAAAGTGGGTTTTGTAAGCCAGTGGTATCAATACATTGTTGGGGGGTTTTTTGTTGCTGCAACAAAGTATAGAGTCATTTTAAAATCTTTTAATGGCGAATCTGTTGGAAAGCCACTGGGAAATTTTGGCTGTGGCTGTAGTGAAAGTTATTTAAAACATTGTACTGGAAGAATAAGTAATCTTGCAACTTGATGAAAAATATTCCTTGGGTTTTGGTTGATGAAATATTGATGCCTCAGACCACTCACGTTAGGTAAAAAAAATCTCAGTACACAGAAAGGTAATTCTGTCAAACGAGGACTTTTTTTTTTAATTGAACTCAGTTCAGTGTGTTAAAGTCTTACTTGCCCTTAGCCCAATTTGTCCCAAGCTTCATAGTAGCAAAGGATGAGCAGTTGTGCTTCCCAGGAATAATGGAGATTGGAGGGACCATCAAGAAGTAAATGAAATGCACTTTTGCAGTGTTTCTTTAAAAGAATGTCACCAGACAGTTTTAGAAAAAGCTGATGCAGCATCTGCCACTTTGTGGTGGCAGACAATAAATCCCCATAGAGGATTTCTGCACTCATGTGGATATAAGGAGTTTACAATGACACACAATAAATATGGCCTTTTCTTCAGTCTACTTAACTGAAGTAGACTGAAGTAAAAGTCTTAATTTTAGAATATTTTGTTCTTAAAAGTATCAATAAAATTTGCCAATTTTGACAAAACAAGTCACTATTTACTGTGAAATCTGAGTTGGCAGATGATTGCAGTAACTTCTAAAGTGCATGACCAAGAGGGCGGCACAGTTACAGACCGAGGGTAGATACATTTGCATACAGCTGATGAGGCATATCAAAATTAATATGCTTTACTTTTTTCACTTCTGTGCTTGTTAAAAAGCATAGAATACTTTCTAATTAGAAGACTGTTTTAAACTTGTGCTCCTCCCATTTTTAATATGAGCTTAGAGGGAGATGAAACGTGTGCATGTTTTAAATAGTGTTATTTTTGTAGTTCTTATACTCCGAAATTTTGCTGCTTTTCTATTCTTGTTGAGTCTTACTGCTTTTTTCTTCCCTGCATAGACTTCTCACAGTAGTAACTTGCTGAGGCACAGGGCAGTACTTGAACATTTCTGGGGGCTGTGTGTAAACTTAAATTTGAGTTGACAGCACTTAATTAAACATGAAGCATATGATGAGTAGCTGTGTGTAGGGGGAGATTGCACTTCTGTTGTGGGTTGTTTTGTAAGTGATTTTCATTTTTTAAGCCTGCTGGTTTTAGAGTTATCCTAAGTATTACAAATAAGTCAACCAAATCAGAGAAAGGAATCTCCCAGGAGGACTAAGAACTTTGAATGAACCTGATTTTTTTGCTACAGGCACTTCATGTTGTATCTTTTACAGCACTCTCCAGATGCTCTCAGGAATGTCCATACTGATAAATACTGAGTTGAGAAAACTCAGCATGAGTCCAGAGAATCTCCTGCTCACTTACAGCTCTGAGCTGTTTTGCTTTGTTTGATCTAGGTCTTACATGCAATAAAGGAACTATAAAAATGAGGTTTAGATTTTAATGCAGCTCTGTAGAAAGCTGCATTCAGTCCTTGCAGGATGCTTGAGTTCCTCTGTGTTTATTAATAGTCCTCCCTCTTTTAAAGGCACCATTATATGACTGCCATCTATTTAATGTAAATATTTGTGTATAAATTTCAAAAAAATTTTTTTTTTACTAGTAAGCAAAGAGTTTTGTAACAAAAATAATGCTACAACCTTCTTTCCACAAAAGAAAAGCCTGTCAGGTAAACATCTATGAAATACTTAGATGCAGGATGAACCACAGGTTCCTGGAGCTGTAGTAAACTTTTCCATATGGTGCTCTACGCAGCAGTTTCAACAGGGTGTTCACAGAAAACAGATGGTTTCCAAAAACTGATTAGGAATAGAAAAGTAATCGCTGATAGTTTAAAATTTCCTTCTTGGGGATCTGTATCTCCACTAGAAATATTTTTTGGGGAGACTCAGGAAAAGGAGGAAAAATATTCCACTGATTCAATACATGCTTTCTGGAAAACCTTTTAGCATTATGCCCTTATTTTGAGAATAAATGAGCCACATTGCTTATTATGCTTCAGACTTTCCACTTGCAACTGGATTGAAAAAGACTATTGTTAATGTCAAATGGATAATTTGTAGCAATAAAAATGATTTCTCTAAGCATTTTTTTAAGGCAGCTACTAAGACAGGTTGTTGTTTGGGGGAGGCTTTGCGAGTCAGGCAGGTGTCTGCTAGCACACCTTAATGCACTGTACAGAGTGCTCTGTAATGCCAGTCCTTTTTAATAAACCACTGGAGAAAATGTCACAGTAGAATAAAATCAAGTGTGGTTGGATGTGCTGAGCACAGACAAAAAATCTAGACTCTCTCAGAGTGAATCTGCTGAAAGTAGCTGGGCTTGGGTTCTAATTTTGGACACTAAATCAGTTGATCACTGACAGGGCCCCAAGGAGGTCTGCTTGGCACACGCAGTGAAACTCTACCCAGAGCTAGTAAAAACAACATATGTTCCCAGAAGCTGCTTAGGAAGCTCTTTAAGCACTGGGGAATATCTGCAAAAGCCTTAGACCTTAAGAGTAGAAATAAGGACACCAATAACCTCAATAATGAAGGTGTAGTCACCACAACTATTACTCCTGCTTTAGCAATAGTGGCTAAATGGATTAGGGCTAATACTGCTGTAAACAAGTGTCGGAGTGGTTAAATTCTATCCAGGATTCCAGTATGGACAGAAATTCTCCTGATTGGAGGAATTGGGTAAGAGCAGGCAGTGTAAAGGAAATCTTTTAGTGTAACTGATTCAGTGGTGATATTCTGACACATTTAACAACCTGCTTTAGCCTTTTATGGTCTATATTATCTCAAGGCTGGTGACATTCAAGCATTTGAAGAGAATGTCAGAAATCACACCTAAGGAAGCATTTTCTGCTCTTGGAGAGTATGATTCTTATGGTCTAAAGAGAATGGCAAGAGATCAGGTGTTTCTGGCACAAGGTACCTACAATATATTAATAAAATGAGATTTTTCTTTTAAATCAGCTCATTCAGGATCAGACAACTAACTTTATATTAAGCCATATGTGTAATGGAAGGGGAAAAAAGAGAGACAAATCCCTATGGGTGCTGAAATTATGATGCTTCTGCAGTCATTGTGTACTTTATGCAGCTGAAACCAATAAAGTCTTGACCTGACTGCTGCAAACTGGAGGAATGGGGTTGATGCCATGTTGCTGTACGTGTGGTCAGAAGTGTGTGACAAGGACAACCTGTGCAGTGTTTGCTTCAGAGCCTGTGCAGCTGTGAGCAGGTTCAGTACCTGCTGCTGGTGTGCTACTGGACAGTAGCTGCTGCTGCTGCTGGCTGCATGGCGTTGTGTTCTTGAGCTACTGAGAGGCTGCCCTTACTCCTTTTATTCTGCTGTGTTGCAAGCACACTCTGGTGCACAATGTGCATTTCTGTGCCACTGCAAACTCAGGTGCAGGCTGTGGAAGGGGCTGTGCTACAGACCTCCCTTCTGCACGCAGTATTCTTATTACAGAATAAATTTTAAAACTATTTGAATACCCCTTTAGGCTCTTTATGTAACGATCTTGTGTGTGCTTAGTCTTGGTGAGGACATTGCTTTTTAGGAAAGCGAGGAGAGAATTTGGAAATATTTTTTTTTTCTGTTTTGCAGATTAATCCTGATGATGGTAATGAAAAAAAACCCTGTAATCCAAGCATCCATGAGTTACTTGCATAGTTATTTCCATCAGCTGCAACAATAGGTACATTTTGAGCCAGATTGAACATCTTGATACCATTCTCTTTAAACTGCAATATGCAGCAAGAGCATGAGTGCTGCAGCATGGATTTGGCCACACTGAGCTGGACCTTGATTAATTCCACTTGTTGGGAGCTATGATGGAAACAGAACTAAAGCTGCCAGAGAGACACTGCAGCTACAGTAGCAGTTCACCTGCTGGGGCTGCATTTGCTGCTCCTAAGTGCCCCAGACTGGTTTAGGATCAGGAACACAGGGAGCACGCTCTTTATCATTGAAGATGATCTTCCTGTCACTGTATAGCCTTACAGCCCTCATCTGTTCCCAGTTTTGTTGTAAACTGGAACATAGTTTGCATTTTTATCTATATTTGTGGTTTAAGTAATGTTTCTGAAAGTCCTCTTTCATCAAAATTGAAAACAGGTTTGATAGATATAGAAAGATGATAAAGAGGACTCGTTAAAGGGTAAAAAATCCCACAGAATGGTGAAGCAGTGGCACTGCAGGCACAAAACCATTTCATATCAGCTCTTGCTGATATGGAAATGTAATATTTTTTCCCATTAATCACGTGTATAACTTTTGCTTTCACTTCCATAGCCTGGTCTTAGTTTTTAGCTTGAACCAGGTGAGGTTTTGCTTGCTGTTCGTGTTTGTTTATTTAACCAGAAATGGGTGACTACTGGTTTCCAGACTAGCTAGCTTTGTACACAATATGACTTGGAATGTGAAAAGATCCTACTGCTGCATTTGCTGGTTTTCTGTCTGTGAAAAAAATGTAATCAATGCAGTGAAAATAATGAGGTCTGATACATGAGGTGTTTAGACAAAGTATGATGAAATGCTTCATGAATTGGTGATTTAACAAAAAAACCCAAAAAACCCACCAAAAGCTGAAATTAACAGAAGTACCCCAATTCACATTTCTTACTGTATTCAAATGGACTTTCAGTAATCTATTTATGCTTTTTAAGTGCTTTTTATATAGAGGAAGAAGGGTTAATCAAAAAAGCAGCCCTCAAGTAAAAAAATTCATTCAGTGAACTCTGACTTTATTATTTGAAAAGCAGAAACTTGGGAGACTGTCAGTTTAGCAGTAGTGATCTTGAATAGAATTTTGGGAAAAATAGCTTTTGCCAAACCACTGAAAAGGTTTGGTCAGCCAGAATATCGATATTGTACAAATCCAAATTTTGCATTGGGCCTCCCATTATGTAAATTGGCTTTGTGAGTCAAAAGAGGTTTGTATTACAAGGAATAAATGTACAATTCTATGTAAAGTCAAGGAATATTTGCTCTTTAATGAGTGGCAGGAGATGGAAGAAAGTATGGATTCAAGCAGTGCCAGATATAAGTGGAAGAAAGTGGAAAATTCTTTAAGGGTACCAGCATTGCTTTCTGAGCAGAGCCTTCAGTATTGAGTTTCACTGATGTTATGGCTTTATAATTGTGTTTGCTTCAATCTACACTTCATAGTTCAGTGTCTTACAGAAGGAGGAAGCCTGGAATATATTTTTAAGTTTCTTATTTAAAGAAAAAATGATTTGGAAATGGGTCTTCAGTAACAATCTAAGATGTATTACTCCTGGTCTTTGAAAATTGATTTCCAGATAGGATTAATGATTTCTGAAGCTAATTAATTCAAAATGGGATGAACTTCCTCATGCATTTCAAAAGCACCTATGATGTGATTGATACAGAGGTCCATAAAACGTGATGATGCTACCAGATGTTTCCAGTGTTCAGCAGCATTCCTCATGTTCTGGCTCAGCAGAAACAGTCACCCAGACTACTTCAGAGGTTTTTAATATTTAGTAGCCTATTGCTGAATTATGGCCCTCTAAGCATCTTCACCTTCTGATCTACTCACACTTCACCTAAAAAAAACCCAGCACTGAGTCAATATTTAACTCAGAAAAGAAAAAGTACTGAGCCACCTAAATCCTCTGCCCAACCCACCAAAGTTGAGTTCCAGTCTGCTAATAGCAGCATAGCAATGAAAGTATTGTGTGGTGATTTTAAAACAAGCCTCAGCAGATGCCATAAAAGTCAACTGACCGATAAATGGGGTTTAGCACCATTTTCTGTGCTCTCAAGTGGTCTGGGGAATTGGGCAGGGGTTTAGTTCTGTGTTTCTGAGATGAGGGGGCATCCATTTTGCTTTTTTTCCTGAAATTGTGGATGTTTGTTCAAGGGAAGAACTGAAATTTCCAGATCTAAAGGACGCAGCTTGTGTGACATTTTGTTGGGTTTTGTTTCACGGAGAAACTGATGGAGACACCTTTTCTTCTGGTCTGGAAGTATTGATGCATCTGTTCTTTTGTCAGTACCTAAAGTGCATTTGTAATACATTTGCTGTCTGAACATGAAATCAAACATGTTCCTATCTCTTCAAATGTGTTTTACATCTGTTTATCAGCTTATTAAAGCAATTCAGAAGCAGCAGCAGCAGACTTGGAAGTAACGTTGGTTGAAGTTGGGAGCCAATGAGATTGAATTGGATCTTTGAAAGCCAGATAAAAAGTAGTTTCTATTTCCTGTATTACATTAATTTTTCTCACATTTCTGAGCTTCTCATCCTTCTATTAATCAGTTGTATCTTCATTTTTCTTACTTGGTGCCCCTAGCCCAGCATAGCTGTTCCAGTTTTTGCATGCAAGTTGCAAGTACAACAGACCTCGATAATTCATGACAGGCGAAGCAGAGTAAGCATGGAAGTTAATTTGCTGAGCACAAAATACCCCCACAGTTTATATGGATGTATTTTTACACAGAATTTCTGTCTTTTCACCTGTGAAATATCATTGTTTGAAATGGTACATAGACAGAACATCCATAAGCTGAATTTCCTTTCTGCATTCTCAGTTTGCAGTTAAGGGAGGAGGATACTTCAAGAGTCAAATAACTTTAAAAGTTGCGTGTGCTGTTATTCTATGGCAAGCTGTTAGCATTGCCAAATCTGTTAGGTAATATCATAAAAATAGAAGTGCAAGTTTATTTGGAAGTACAGTTGTTGTTATGCTGAAACAAATAGAACACTAATTAAATGAAGTGTCACAAGGGCCAAAAAAAAAAGTTAAATGACCAAAATTTAAAATACATGTGAAAAGTATCCTTCTTGTATGCAAGGAGCTCAATGGATTTTATCAAGGCTTCTTGTTACGTGAAGCAGTATCTATGAAGGGAACAGAACTGAGAGAGAGAGACCTGAATTTATAGGGTACCTAAAGTTTTTCCCATCCTATTGCTATGAAAAACAGCTTTAAGTGACTGCAAGATTGAAACCCTGACACAGGAACTCAGAGAACAATACATTTTTATGTCTCTACATAACAATATTAAATTTCAGTGAGTCATGCATTCCAACTAATATTTTGTGCCTTAGAATTACTTAATTTGATTTTTTAATAGGATTTGAAAAGAAAACTGACTTTAGCAGCTCCTGCACAAACAATTAAACCATAGGAAAAACACAGAATCACAGAATTATCAGTTGAATGGACCTTTAAATGTCATCTAATCCAACCCCTCTGCAATAAGCAGGGACATCTTCAACTAGATCAGGTTGTTCAAAGCCCCATCCAACTTGACCTTGAATTTTTTCCAGGGATAGGACACCCACAACCTCACTGGACAACCTGTTCCAGTGCAAAACTATAAATCTCTCATTTAAAGCTTAAAGAGTCATGAAAAATTATTTGTAGCTGTCATCAAAGGACATTTCCAGATTTATACCTTTTCTTTTATTCTTTCTGCACTGGCCACAAACTGAGTTTTAATTTCTTACTTGTCTGTGGAAAAATAGTTCTCATTTAAAGTGCTGCCACTTTTGTAATGTCTCCAGGAAATTGTCTGCCTATGCACACTGGAAATTTGGGATTGCAATAGATTGCTGATGCATGCTGCAGAAACTCTTCTGATCTAAAGAACTAAAAATACCCTAAAGTACATTGGATATTTGCCCATATAATTTTGGGGGTTTTGAAGTCCTCTGTAGTATGTAGGAGCCTTGTTTTTCAAGTAGGGTGATAAGCCAAAGGCACTGATTTCTATGATAGTGCAAAAGAGGTGGTTTTATGGGAAAAAAAAAGGTATAACTTAAATTTTAACTGCATTTGTATTGTGGAACAGGGTGTCATTAAATCAGTAAGATTTGATTGAATTGGATGAACCAGATATCTGTCCTTATATGTACCCTTTTTTCTTTTAATGTTCTTTCATAATCCAAGTAGCTTTTATTTTTAGCCTAGCTCTTCCGTGGTAAGATGGAAGGTTAGCTGTGTGAAGTCAGGTGCTATTTTTGGCTCTGTGTTAGGCTTCCCAGTTATGCCACTTAAGGAGAGAATCTGTTATGCTGACTTGTGAGCTGGAGTGATTAACGCACTGATGGGCAAAGATATCCTTGTCTTGTAACTGGAAATCCTCTTGTTTGTTTTTCTCTTCTGACAAACTGGATTATGTTCACAATCATGAGCTGCACTTGCTAATTTTCTCTTTCCAATTTCCACTTACTGCGTGCTTAGTAAGGCTGTTGTTTCTTTGTGTAACTCATGAAACTGAGAAGCATGGCATTAAATTTCACTGTTTAATAAACTGGAATTATGGATTCTTGTTGAAGTGGTGGATAATGCTGAAGGAAGGGTTGTTCGGGGGTGTTTTGTTTTATAGAGACAGATGAGTTGTACAGAGTGATTCAAAATTATTCAATTTCTAGAATTTTAGTCCTTTTCAGCTGTTATTTTCTGGTATCTGAATAGCTGCACATAATCAGTACAATAATTGAAATGCCATTTTGCAGACAGATCAGTTTTGCCCTTGGGAAAAACTGGTGAACAGATCTTGCCAGAAAGTCCTACTGCACTGGAAATCTTTAAGAAATAGATTCATGTAGGGATTCACTTTAACTTATGCATATTCCTACAGCTTACTTTTCTTCCTATCATTTCCATTGCAGTGAGGATGATCTATTTGAATCACACCCAAATGCAATCTTCCATTTCCACGTGTGTTCATTTTCCAAATTAAATTTTTGAGATGTTAAAAAAATATATGCAAAAATCCTCTTGAAATTGAGATTAAAAGCTAAAATGTGAGATGCGCTCTATTCTGTCGTCTGTCCCCAACAGCTGTAAGGCTGTGTGAGTTGTGGTGACCTGACTAGTCTGTTTATTCAGTATTTCTGCATTGTCATACTGTAACAGGCGTTTCCTGGGCTTTCTGCCAGACCTTTTCTGTTTACAAGGCAGCAGGCAAAGATTTAACATTTCTGTTTCCTTCCCTACTCCTTAGATTCCCTGTGGGATGGAAGGGTTTGTCTTCTCCTTTTTTCACTGCTGTTCCTCGTCATGGAGTATCAGTGGAAAGAGGTTCATCTTCTAATGGTGACTGTAATTATGTGACACAGCCACTGATTAAGTAGTCATTTAGGAAGCTGGCCTAGAAGAATTGCTCTCATTATGGTCTTTGTTTCAATTTTTTTCCCTCTTTTTTCTGTTTTCTTAAGTAGGTTAACGAGCTCCCTTTATCCAAGGCAGGCAAATTCAACATTTACAAATTATTAGAAACAGAAAACTTAAGTTTTTCTCTCGCTGCTTACTGAATTTATTAAACTTGAAGGACAAGACAAAAGGATGCAAGATGCCAAACCTCAAGTGGTAAATTGAACAATGTCTTGTGGAAACTCTGACCTAGAAATCAGATTTATTTCATAGTTTAATGCTGTGTCCAGCAGGGCTGAGGAGGCCCTCAGACTTTTCCCAAGCTGTGGTTTTGCACAGCTTTATGAATGTGAATAATTTCATTGACTGTGGTGGGACTGCTGAGAAGTTTAGAATTAACCAACAGCATGGGTTTAAAAGGGACTTTGTAGGGTAAGACCGAAAAAACAAGTGAACTACTTGAATTAATTATAGAGCAAAAGGACCGTCAGCATGCTCTTTAGTATCTGAGGGAATTTTGTTGATCGAGATGCACAGTCACATAACACAAAATCAGGTAAAGAATTTTTAATTTTATAACACAGTTGATACTTTTGCATCCTTTCTGCGTGATCTGATCTGTTACCGTATTTCACGTTTCCCTTGCAGACAAAATAGTTGAGCATTTGAGCCTCAGAAATTAAGAGGCATTTGACCTAATTCCAGTTATTTTCAGAGAACAAAGGAGGGGTTTTTTCCCTCCTTGTCTGCTAATGACCTCCTGGAAGTTGACTGTTGGGGAAGTTATTGTGATGCCTTGCATTGTCCTCATAGCTACAGCCAGTAGGAAAGATGTGGGTGTCTAGAGTCTTACCAAGCTCAGGGTTTTGTGTCCTCAGACTTCAGGACTCCCCAGCCTACCCTAAAGCTGTTTTAGGCAGATTTGCCCAGTCTCAGTAGCATTTGAGCTTTGTCAAGCCTTAAGCCAGAGGTTAGCAGCTTGCTTACCCTTCTCTTGGTGTTGTGTAATTTTGTACACGTTGGGAATTCCCAGAGGGATTCTGCAGTAGAGCTGTCACAGAGGAAAGACATGAACTGGTGAGGAACAGAAGCTTTTGCAAGTGTCAAGTGCTTCTTCATTACACCAGCAGGAATCTTACCAGTTTGACCTGATTTTCCAGGTTTACTACAGAACTGATGTAGCAGTGGGCTTTTTTGCTGTTCTTGTGTACCGTGTGGGCTTCTGGCCCTTGAACAGTTTCCTTTTTCTGCCTGTTTCCAAGTTGCTTAGCATACTTGCCTTTGACACTTTTTCATTTCTGTCAAGTGAAGAGATTGTTAATTAAAAAAAGAATTCTGGCAATTACAGTATTTTTTAAAAGGGCATGTCAGGGGCTCATTGGTTTGACTTTTCTTGCTGTTTCTCCTTCCTTGGGTATATTCTAGCTACCCATCTGGCTATTCCCTCACTGAAGATGTGTCAGGATGCATGACTCAGGATAACCAGGCAAAATAGCTGCCATAAGCTAGTACTGAACTTCTTGTGTGCCTCTTGGTTCAGGCATGAAGGGCACTGATGGATTAGTAAGTAGTTAAGAATATTGGTTAAACATCCCCCCTTTCCCTTGGTCAAGTTATTCAGAGAAAGAGCAGAAACCAAGGGGAATTTCCCAGATAAAAAATCCTGTGTGAAAATCGTGGTACTCAGTAGGGAAGGGTGGGAATGCCTTTTTCACCTTCCTTTTTGAGTTCCTGAGGCTGCCCAGAGGAAACTTCCTTTTGAAAGTTAAGCCTGCTCCCGTGGGTGATGGAGCTGAAATGGGAGAGAGACAACTGACCTGTTTCTGCTGGAGTGCTTTCCTTGCGTTTTGCACTATAGGACACACATAAACCCTGGAAATGTAAGGCTGGCAGCTTCAGGAAACACTGCAAGAATTTTAATAAGGCTGAATGGCAGTGAAGAGGAAGTGGCAGTGCTAAAAGTATTTCAAAAGGGGAAACAAAAATGATGATTGCAAATATGACCTGACTGGCAAAATAGACAAATATTTGACTTTTGCTTACTCAGAAAAAAAGTTGATGTAAGGGGCAAAAAGGGCAGAACTGCCAGGGCAGCATGGTTGTAATCTGTCCCAGTCAGAGGAACAGCATTTCCCACAAGAAATCTGGAGACCCCTCACACTTAAGGCAGTAGCAGGGAGGTTGCATCTAGATTTGTCATGCTGACATTTAAAAAATTATTCACATTTTCTTTTAGCAATTCATGGGAAAAGAAAACTGCTGTAGTCCTTGAAGAATTTCAGCCTCAAATGCCTGTCTCAGCTGCTGAGCTGAGAATGCATTCACAAATCCAGCTGTTGCTGTGTGTGCCAGTTTTCCTAGTTTTCCTTTTGCCTCGTATGTGATGTGCTTCCTTTTTAAAATATTTACACCATATCCTGTTTTCTTGAAGTCAGTAGATACAAATATGTCTTCCATTGTTGAAGCAAATACAAATAATCTCTTCTATCTTTTCCAGTTTTGATGTTTTAGATCCATTTTCAGCTGCTGCTGAGAATTTGTCATCCCCAGAAGCTTTCCCCAGACGGAGGGTGTGGCTCTTCAGGCTTAAATTGTGCAGTCCTGTAGCTGATTACTTAAATGGAGTCAGACACACTAAATTAAGCCAAACTATTTGTCTTTATAGCCCTTCCTCTATGTTTAGAATGAAGCACATTTGTAGAGCTGAAATAAATACAGTTTATCCAGCAAGCTACTGGCTGGGGGCTGTTGATATATGATCACAGAACTCTGTTTAGTGCTAAAGATTTCAGGGAATTTGAATTTCCAGGAATTTTTCAAGTGTTTATAAAACCTTCTTGGCTCCAGTCTCTCTCTCTCCTTTTTTTTTTTTTTTTAGAGTGTTTTTCTTCTGGAGATTGGAGGGAAAATATTTTCTGGATAAAGGTTTATTTATTTATTTCAATTTTTTTCTATTGTATCTTCATAATAAAGTACAATCAATATATACATGATGAATTCTGTTTATAAAAGATTGATCATGATTCATGTTTTTTCTGGAGGGGAATGTATCTTCTGTTTGTTAGATGAGGTGGGAGTAGGGATTGATGTAAATCACTTTTCCAGGCATGTGTGGTGGTAAAGGGGAAAGGGATTTCCATATGGATGACAATTTGTATAGTGTAATCCAGTGTCTTGTTCTAACTGAAGAAGTATTTCTTTGAAAAGAGCAGACTTCTTTGGTTTTAAATATTTGTCAGAAACATAAGCCTATTTTGGCAGGTAAATATGATGGGTGTATGTGGCATTAAAGCACTGCACCAGTAGACAGCAGTGGGTCAGGAATTTGATTTTTCAAATAAATATGTTTTTCTCCCTTCCTTTTCAATGCCCCATGTTTGTGGGTTTTTTCTGCATTTAAACCACATTTTTTGTGCTTTTAGCTGTGCGATTTTGCAGCACTTTGACCAATAATTATCTTGCAAATTATTGTTAGTCATGACACTTCTGTAACATAGTGCAGGTTTAGTCATGTGTACCTCTCTTAAGAGAGGTCTTTGTGTTTGTCAAAAAACCTCATCCAGTGTCTCAAGATTTACTTCCTTCAGTTGGGGTCTTTTTTGAGCCCATCAGGAACAGGGATGCCCTGAGTGGTTTGCACATTGTCTCAGAAAGGTGTGGTGAGACTGTGAGTGAAAGGATTCTGAGGAAAGAACTGAGTACAAATCCAATCCTGTCTTACTCACACATTCTCCACTTTGCTGTGTGTAGAGATGTATTTTGAAGAAAAGCAGTGCAGCAAGACAACCTGAGCAGCTTTGAGTTGTCAGGGGAGCACCAGTAAGTCATTTCTTGTTTTAAAGGCAGGGATAGCAGTGGAGTTACCAGATAACAGGCAGTGTTTGTCTGGGAAAGGGTTGTTGTATTTAGAAATAAATAGGGTTTAACATATTTTAAACATGTTAATTGAAATGTGCAAAGTCAACAGAAAAGTTCTTTTAGCACTAAGTGCAACAAAACAAGGAGTGGGTAAGGCAATATAGATGGATAGTGGAAAGAGAAGCAACATTGTTGTACTAAATTTTGATCCCTAACTTTCTGGAATACAGGGCGTGCTATTCATATGCACAAATTCTACTGATAATGAAATGTAAAAAAAAAAAGTTTTCAAAATTTTTTGTTTATAAATTTCTAAAATGATTGAATCCTGATCAAAGTAATAAAAAAACCCCTCCTGTGACCTAAGTTCAGATATTCTTTGGAGTGGAGTTGTGCGATTTGAAAGTTAGACCATGGTGGATTTGCAGCATTCAAAATCACATGCAAACAAGTTAATAGTTTCAACTTAATAATTTTTTGAACACTAAGTGAGCAAAAAGCTTTTATCATTAATTGCTGTGTATACATAAATTCCGTAGGAGATGAAGACTTCATTTTAACATCAGTTTGCACCTTGAGAGATGCTCCCTTGACTTTATTATGATAAAAGCCTAGAAAAAGAACTATTAGGTTGTACTTTTAGAAAAATTCATTTCCATGAATTTAGTTTTAAAAATGCTTTCCTCACCTCATAATGTGGGGTGATTTGGGATTGGTAAATTCTAGAAGATCTTTATTCTTTGCGGCATATACTTGTTCAACATTTTTTGCATTCTTGTGTGTTTTGTGTGTAGCCAGTCCGGATTATTTGTGGGGAGAAGGAGCACTTTGATTATTCCTTGCTGGAATATGGCGAGCATCTGAGTAAAGCTTTCTCATAGCTGTGTTCATCTGGCTTTGAGTTATAATTATATTTAACACCTTTTGCAGTAAGGTGAATGCCTTTTACGGTAATCTGTCGTGGTGTGTGACTGGCAGGTGGGAGTCTCACAGGTCAGGCACACCGTGTGTGAGCAGACAGAGGCTGGCATTAGCCTGAACTCCAAGGTAAAGGTGCTGTGGCTCCACCTCCAGCAGCTTATCTGATCACTGGCACTCAGGATTACCCCTGTGTATTTTTGCCTGGGGAAGCTCTAAATACGTGAACGTGTGAGGAAGCATATATGGGAATTATACCTTAAAATTCTTTATTCATTCCCATTCCTAGTAGCCGTTTTCAGCAGATTTTCAGGAGCATTTCTAAGGTTGCTGCTGTCATCTTTTGTGCACAGATCTGAGCCTGACTTTGTAGAACTGCTCTGCAGACAACAAAGGGATGCTTGCTGCTGCTTGCAGTTATATCCCTGTGTATTTTCCAGACTCTGACATAAAATCTGTCATTCCTTCCTCCCTTACTCTCAGCTTAGACATTAGACTGGATGGGTTAGGGGGTGAGGTGAGGTGAGGCTTTCAAACTGAACAGAAAGATTAATTTTAGGCACTGCTAAACTACAGCATTTAAATCCAACCTGCTCAAAACAGCACTGCAAGGCCATCAGGAGCAGTGGTGGGTAGGCAGAACTTGTGGAAATGGCTCCCAGGTTTAGGGGCTTTGGGTGTGAACTCACACCTCAGAGAACGTCTCTGCCCAAGTCCCACCAGTGCTGCTGGGATGAGTGTTCTGGAAGCTTTCTCACAGCTTTTCCTGTTGGCTTGGTTGCTGGATTCCAGCAATCTGTGGAAACGATGATGAGTCCTCTTGGTCATTAAGCAGAGAGGAATAAATCCCAAGTTAGCAAAGCTTCTCTTAAATCTGTGCAGCCTTTTGAGTCCGATTTTTGGTGCCTCTTTGGTTACCTAAAAGCAGCGGTTTCAGGCAGAGCTGAAGATGCCTCTCATCGATGAGAGCAAGCTGTCCTTGCAGCAGTGAGGTGACAATAACAGGATTTTGGTGCTGCCCGTGGCCCTTTGGCTGCCTAACACAGTGACACAAATGCTGGATGCTGCGAGCGGCGCCGCGCTGGGGATCCGGCCGCTCTCCTGGGGGAGCTGCCATGACAACTGCGCTGCTGCTGGGGAATGCCCTGCGCCGGAGTTCCTGCCGAGAGCTCGGGGTCGTTGGTATTCCGAGTGGCTCTGGAATATTGCAGGCACCAGAGACCCCTTCCTGTACTTCTGCCAATGTTTACTATGATCACAGTGGGGGAAATATGCAAATGGTGTTGACAGGTGTCTGGGAAGGAAAGGAGCTGGTTTCTCTAAAAGCAGATTTTTGGTTTTCTTCTTTGATTTCATGGCTTTATCAAATTATTCTAATTCAAATTTATCAAATTTACTATTTATTTTGCTTTTACATTTGGGCATGCAATGTTAAAAAAAAACAGAAACAACTATACATTAAAATTTTGATCTATTTACATCTAAAAAAATAGCTTGCTACCTGCAAACACTTGTTTCCCTCAGAAGGGAATTAAAATGACCTCAGTGGAATTTCTTGTTGTGGCTTTTTGGTTTCAACCGTTTTTAAAGCACACACTTGCTCCTTCACAGGGTGATTTTTATTGATTTTTGAGGACGGAGGTTTTTTCAAGGTCTTTGGTTTTGTGTTTTTAAAGAATGTCTAAAACATCTTTCTGATATCCCAATCCTGCTTGACATAAATTATTTGGATAACATCATTGTCCAGGTAGCATCACTACTTGGATAACTAAGAACAGACAACTGCAAAGAGCATGGAAAGGACTCTATTTCTTTATTTTCTTGGATAAGAAATATCTTTTCATAAAAAGGGGAATTATATCATGATTTTTTTAACAGGACACTAAAACATGGAAATTAAATGCCTCAGAACATAAAAAAAACCAATTTGCAGTTGCAATGAATTTAACTCAACAGATCTTCCCACAAGCAATTAATGCATTCTTAATACAAGCATCTTTGATATTTGAATAGTGTTTTCAGATGTTCCTATCAAAGCAATGTGTGTGTAGTTATAGGCAAAAGTCATCAGCGTGCTTATGTAACTATAAGCAAAAATACAGGTGTTAAATGTAGGAGGAGTTTTTGGAGGTTAGGGGCAGTCATATTTTACATTCATGGCCCTGATGTTTCCTGCACTGCTAGAGAGCTGAGGTAAGGCGGATCTGGAGTGCTTGTGTCATTACGAAAGATCGTAATGGTATCACTGTGAGAAGGTAAAGACAAACTGCTGACTAACTCAAGATTTAGTTTTGCAAGTACTGCATTTGTTTATTTTGCTGTCCAGGTAACGTGCTTGCAGGACTTCTTTGGCGATGACGACGTCTTCATCGCGTGTGGGCCGGAGAAGTACCGGTATGCTCAGGATGACTTCGTGTTGGATCACAGTGGTAAGACTGCACATCCTGAACCCACTGAAATAGGAAATTCTCCATCCCGTTCCCATGTTCAACCCTCTGGAATTGTGTGATTCAGGAAAATACGCATGGGAAGACATTTTCCTATAGATAAGAAAGTTTTTTCAAACCATCGTCTGGCTTCCGTAAGCCTGTTAAAATGCACCAACAAACCCGATCCAATTTCCTGCGAAACAGACACTGTCTCTAAAGTCACATGGAAAGCAGAACTGAATTATGAAAGGTTCAGTCATGGAGCTAATGAATCTAAAATCTGTTAAAGATGTTCACTTTTGGCATCTGTGACTGTAAGATAATTTCCATATTGCTTTCTTCATGAGATTTTTTGAAAAATCTTGTATGTAGCCACATTCACTTCCAGTCTTGAATTGTCCTGCCAGACACTTCACACACTCCAGTCTTGTCTGCTATAGACCAAGTGTTGGCCTTGTAGATATTTTGAGGTTATAGGGGATGCTGGGTAGGGAAGGAGGTGAGACAAACTGAGACTTTGTGCCCCTGCTGTCTGCCTTGGGCAGATCATGAATTGAACTTGTTCATGAAAGTTGCTTTTCTGTAAAGAAAAAATTTGTATTTAAGTTCAAGGAAAAAGCAATCCTCTACCAGAGAGTTTTGGAATTGTCTTGGAATATCAAATCATAAATACGTTGGGTTTTTTCCTCCATGTTCATGGAGTTGTAGAATGGGTTGCGTTAGAAGGGACCTTTACAGGGACCATCTAGTCCAACCCCTTGGCAATGAGCAGAGACATCTTCCAAAAAAAAAGTTCAGGTTGCTCAGAACCCCATTGAACCTGACCTTGAATGTTTCCTGGGGCAGGACATCTACCACCTCTCTGGGTACCCTATTCTGGTGTTTCACCACTTGCACAATAAAAAATGGCTTCCTTATATTTATATATATATATATATTTTTTTTTTTTTTAGTTTAAAACCATTCCTCTTGTTCTATCACCTACAGGTCCTACTAGATGTGGTTTTTTCTGTCTTTATTGTTCGAGCTGAGGAGCACTCTGTTTTTCTTTTATGAAAAAAAATTAATGTCTGGTAAAGAAAACTTGCCCTGGCAAGAATAATCAGATTATTCCAGAGGAGCTTCAGGTTGTGAATGAAGGATTTTATTTTTTTTTTTAATAAAAACAGAAGCACCTGCTGTTCCTGTAATTTTTCCACATGCCATAATTTCATTACAAAATGCTCAGTTGCAGCAAGTACAGATGTATATCTGTCCACTGGCCTATACATTTGGATGGATGGAGGATTCAGCTGGCTCCCTTTCTGCTGTTCTTGCCAGGGTGCTGCTTTTCCAGAACTGCTGCATTATGTTGAGTCAGTTAGTGTGGGGGTGGCAAAAAGGGTGTTTTTTAACATAGTTAACAGCTAAAAAATTACTTTATTCTTATAAAGGATTGGAAGAGCGTGCTTGTATTTACTTACAATGCAAATCCCAGTCTGGGCATAATCCTAATTTCCCTAGCAGGTTTTAAGGCTGTAAATTTCCTTTTCCCATTACACAAGGCACTGACTAGTTGAGCTCATTTCCTTGCCTTTATCTCTTTCTTCCTTTTATCTCTTCAGCTTTGGTGGTCCCTGCTTCTTCTAATAACTCTGTGGGTCTTAATGGAGAAAAGCAGGTTATGTACATGACTGGCAGGGCATGCAGCTCAGCTTACTTTTTCTGTGATGATATGGCATCCTACTGATGGCATCAGGGGCAAAGTAAGGAGAGAAATTTATGATCCCGTTTGGAGTGATTTGCTAACGATGCTAACCAGAGGAATTAAAATGTATCCAAAATGTCAGTGCATGTGTGCTCATTGATTCCTTTCCCATTGAGGTTGTTATTTAATGATATACAGCTGATGGTAAATGACAGTAATCTATTGTTTCAGCCTTCTGGAAACAATAGACATTTTTCACCTGTTCAAAAATTGGTCACAACATCAATTTCTTGGAAAAGAAGGGAAATAGTGCTGGCTGTGCAGCTGTCCTGTATGGAAGTGCCATTACAGCAAGAGCCTTGGCATCAGCATATGAACAAACTTGAATTATAGTAATAATCCAGCCTCAAGACATGAAGAAATATCATCTGCAGAATGTCACATAGGGTATTGAGTAGCTCAAACAGGTTTTTATGGCGAGCAGGTTAGAGTCGTGAAATGCTCTTACAAATCTGTTTGACTCATCTGGGCAAAGGTGTTTGGAAACTGCTGGTCATTTTCTGGATAACAAACAGCCACAGTGGTGTGTGGAGGGAGCCTGTGCATTGAACTGTTGTCAAAACCCTTGACAGAGAGTTTTCTTGCTTTGTAGAATGTCGTGTTATGAAGTCTTACTCCCGCTCCTCTGCCATGAGGCACGCTGCGTCCAAAAGTCCAGGACCTTCCCGTCGGAGCAAATCCCCCGCCTCAGGTACTACTGCTAGGAAAGAGCTGAACACATCAAATACACAAAAATTATTATTTTTATTTAATGGGGTAAAAAAACCTGTTGGCTCTGTCTGTAATACAAGTGTTTCCAGAGGGGAAAAAAAACCAGCTTTTTTTCACTTTGTCTCAGAGATTTAATACTAATCTAAAAGAAATTTGCGGGTTTTTTAATTTTTTTTAAATCCTAGGAAGAAACATGGTTTCTGTTTTTTAGTTACAGGCACAAATAGTTTCAGTTTATGAACATTGGAGTGATTTGTGCTAATTGTGCACTTGGGATACGTTTTCAGCATGGCAGTTGATTTTCCTGAAGACTGTTAACTACAGGGTGGTTAAATGTCGTTAAATTCATGTTCACTGAACTAGAGTATACCCTTAAATTTTTAATTTGAAAGATTTCTCTTATACAAGCCAAATATTGTCAGAAATACAGGACTTTGCTGGTTCAAGTAATTTTAGGAGATGTACTGTAATGTTATTGCCCATTAACAGATAATTTTCCTTCTTGTGTTTCTTGTAATTTCAAAGAAAGGTGCTCACACTGTGATTTTGCCACCAGTTTGGCTGGACACCATATGTTCCAACCATTAAGTCTTTTATGTAAATAGAGGGAGAAACTTGGGTTTTTTTCAATTTTTTAACCTCTGAATTTAATTTCTAAATACTTCTTTTTCCCCTGAAATCAAACTATTGAATATGTAAACATATGATGCTCTTTTTTGAATGTAACTATAATTGTAAGCTTCTGTGTGTATTCAAAACTGTGACATGTTCCATATTCTCATTTTCACATTTGTTTTGCTTAATTGATGCTGGTTAAAGTAATTTTGTCTTTGGGTTCTTTCAAAGTCAAATATTAATAATCTGTTTATAAAGGTTGCATATTTAACTGAGAAGCTTCAAAGAAGGTTTGCAGAAAAATGTATCATAAAGGGCGAGTTTTGCAATTAATCTACATTTCATGCAATTCTGTTACCTCCAATGAGATCATGTAGAATATCTATCAGCAGTGAATTTTATGCAAAGTATTTAGATATCAGTGCTGCCATTTCCATACTTATTTCTACTTAGACCCCCTTTGGTTTGGTTAATTTGAAAAATGTGTGCTAAGTGTCTGGTATTTATTCTTCTATTTACATGCCTTTTTTTTTTTTAATGTAGTCTTTACTTTTCTTTTATTTACCCTTCTTCCTTCCATGCATGTTCAGAGCTGTTTATTAACTTCTTTCCTTAATGTCTTTTTCCTTTGTGTCAAATATATGAGTACAGTAAAGAGGGGTGGCCACTCCAGTGCTCATTCTTCAGCAAAATCCCCAGGTGAGCCATTACCATCATGGCTGTGTATCACTAGTGTGTCTCCTCCCTTTCCATTTTCCTGTATTTTTGGTGCTGTATTTGTGAATATTTTCAAGCTTGAAACACACATTTTGCATTGGATGAAACAGAGACATAATGGGTGTTGGAGTTTTTTTTTGCGGAGGTAGATCATTTCAGTGGAATAATGCTTTTTAGTTGTTGGACTTCTGCTAATGGTGTCAAAGTTAAAAATTTAAAGGTATAATTTGACTACAAGTAGAGGAGCATACTGAGGAGCAATACAGTTGTATGTTTATTCTAAAGCATATTATAATAGAAAATTTCAACCAGCAAAAAAAGAATTTATGTGAGAATTACTGAAAAAAGCAGTGCAAAACCATGTCATAGGTTTTAATTTTATGTGCAATTTCTTACTCTTCTTTGTTTTCTTGTATTATTTCAGCCTAAGCTCTAAAAAAAACTGAGGAATCTCTTTGAACCTTCAGTTCAAAGTCAAAGTATGTGTGAAGCAAGTAACATACAAATTGATTAGCAAATAAATTGAGTCTTTGGGTCATACTAGAAGTTAACAATTTAGAAGCTGTTCATAGATTTTTCAGTTTTAAACATTCCAATGCGCCAAACATGTAGCCTAACGTGTCCTGCTTCAGAATGGCAGGAAAGTTTGAGGTGTTTTTCTGTGTGTTCAGACTGGTATGCATGTGGAAAGAGACCTGAAAAGCGTTTATGCTTAGAAAATAGATTGAAAAGGTAAGTTTGGCATACACAGGGAATAATCAGCAAATCAATAGCAGTGGACAGGTTTGCGCCAATGCAGGTTGCTGGTTTTTTGAGTGAGAGAAAAAAAAGTGCTGCTCTCTGAAATAGCAGTGTCATGGTTCAACCTCAGCCAGCAACTAAGCACCACACAGGCACTTCCTGCCTTCTCTGCTGCATCAGGATGAAGGAAGTGAATTGGAAGGGTGAAAGTGAGAAAATTCCTGGGTAGAGATATGAGTGGTTTAATAATTGAAGCAATAATAGTAATAGCAACAACGACGCTGCAGTGCAAATAACAAAGAGAGAGAAATAAAACCTGAGAAAGTGATGTGAATGACCAGCTGACCGATGCCATCTTGTCCCTGAAAAATGTGACACTGAGCAGTGTCCCCTCTGCCAACATTCCCTCTCGTTTTTTTGCTGAGCATGACACTGCATGGGCTGCAATATTCCTTGGATCAACTGCAGTCAGCTGTCCTGGCTGTGTCCCCTCCCAGCTCCCTGTGCCCCCAGCCCCATTGCTGCTGGGCCGTGTGCGGGGCAGAAAAGGCCTCGATGCTGTGCAGGCCCTCTCTGCAAAAGAAACATCCCTATGTTAGCAGCACTTCCCAGCACAAATCCAAGACAAATCCAAGAAAATTAATTCCCCCGCAGCCAGAACCAGCACAAGCAGTTGGCTGACTCCCTATAAATGCAAAATTTTTACATCTAGGCAGGGCCAGCTCCAGCTTTCACTGCTGTTGCAGTTGCTTAGCAGCTCACGTGCAGTGGATCTCCGAATGCGCTGGCAAAGAGGAATCTGCAGACGGCTCTTTTCAGAAGGATCCTCAGCAGAATGAACCATGTGTTCTAGAATCACGGAAGGACAAAATTTAGAAGGGACCTCTGGATGTCGTTCAGTCACACCCCTGGCTCAGAACACCACCCTTATCCACTAAGAATAGCTAAGATATTAGCTAAGAGTGCTGTCAGTGTAGGCTGGGCTCTTCTTCCTTAGGCAGTTTTGGGAGGGGAGAAAGTTATGTGCACCAGCCAGTTTCACTGGGACACTTTGGTGGTTCTGTCAATGCTTGAAGAGGATGGTAGTGGGTTAGAGACAGATAAAAGTGTCTTACAGTGGTCATGTTCTGGAAGCAGTGACTTTTCTGTGAGCTGTATAAAAGAATCTTTGGACAGACAAAATTTTTTTCCTCCTGTGGTAATAGTTTTTCATTTGGAAGCAAACTCTTCTACTGATGTATCTCAATTTTGGTCATGCAAGAAGCAGAAAAGAGTAAGATAGCAGTCGCTAGCCCTTGCCATTGTCATACCTGCAAATTCTTCATAAAGCAAGGATGCATTGATATGCCAGGTTATCCAAAACAAATTGCTGAAGTCTACAGGAGGGTAGTATACTCCTAGATACTTTCAGCACCTCAAAAAAAACCCCACCTTAAAATCACCTATTGTTCTTACAGGCAAACATCGTTAAAATCAAGATGAAAATATCCTAAATATACTGAGTACTTCTAAAAGAAAAAACTAAGGTCTTGGTCCTGTAACAGAACTGGGAATATAAATCCAAGTTATCAGAGTTCAAGATAGACTTACTGTGTAGCTAAACACTAATTAGTTAAATCTCAACATCATACACCAGAGAAGGAGATCTTTGCGAAAAATGGGGATTTGTGGAAGTTGCAGTGCAGTCAGCCTGGCCTACAGGCAGCTGGGCTGCCCAGGTTGTCAAAATAGTCCTTGGAAGGCATCTCCCACACTCAGACAATGTTAGTGTGCTGAGTCAATGGACACTTCTAAAATAAATCCAATAGTTTAAGAAGTGATGCATAACCCATGGCAGACCTGAATATGGAAAGGAATTGTGCAGGTGTATCTGTTATTTAATTTGAAGCTAAGCTTCTGTTTACCAGGGTTGTTTTTTCTTTCTGAAAAAATAATTCATCACCATAAATCAGCTCTGAAGCGTTTTCAGCTCTTAAATTCCTGCGTAGTATTTTTCTCTCCCACAAAAAATGAGGTTCAGCTAGAAAGAAATGATGTCTCATCATATAACATTGCATCATATTTGTGTCTGAGGGACAGTGTGCTATTCTCTCTGCATAATGAAATTCATCAGTTTGTTCTTTTCAGAGAAATAAAAGGACTGACCTAAGTTATATTTAATACACCAGAGATAACAGATGTTGTATGAGGCCTGTCCAAAAATCTGGACTTCAAGTGAATGAACTCTTTAAGTCAAGAGGGAGGGTATTGTATGTTTTCACAGACACTTGTAATTATTGGAAGCTCAAAAGTAACCTACTAGCTGTTGTCTTGGTGAGCTTTTTACCCCTAAATCAATATTTTCTGAACTACTGCTAAAGTTCTCTATCATGCAAACAGTTAATTGTTCTTGTCTGTTTGTTTTTCTTAGGGGAAAACAAACAAACTCGTGTTTTGTGAAACGTTCTACCTACAAAGTAAAGCATTGACCCAAACTGAAGAGGAGGAGGGTCAAATATCCCTAGAAACATTTTCTTTCTATAAGTTTTATGGTGTGATATCACAATTTATTATGCAATTTTTAAAGGCTGTGGCCTTTTTTTTTTCTTTGTTTGTTTCTGTGCCCAAAACTCTTGCCCTGGCAAAGAACAGAATGGGCCTTTTTAATCTCTGGAATGACAATGCAATATTTGTGTGTCTTCTTGGTCCCATATCCAGTCACATGAATTTTCAGGGTGCAGTTTTGTGACATGCAAACGTATCATTTGTTCTTAAATGCTGAGGAGTCTGTTTTGGTCTTTGTTAGCAGACTTCAGTGATAACGTTCGATTTTTATTCATCTTTTTTTCCATTGCTTCACTTCTATTGCCTTGGCCAGTTAATGGAACCCCAAGCAGTCAGTTATCCACCCCAAAATCTACAAAGTCCTCCAGCTCTTCACCAACGAGTCCAGGCAGCTTTCGTGGACTTAAGGTAAGTACAGGAACCATAAACCCCCTAAATTCCATTATTCATTGACTGTATGACGCTGGTGCTGAAGGAAAAATAAAATAAAAAGCTATAATTTTGGAGGGTAGCCTTGCTAGTATGATTTTTGCTCCTATGAAATGGAGAATAGATCTGAAGTAAGATTTTTGTGTTTTGTCTGGGTTGAACACTCAGCTTATGAAAGGCTTAGAGTGTGGTGCTGGCTTGAATATGCCACTTTGTCCTCCAAATTTTCCATTGTTTTTTGGACTGCAGAAATCCTCCAAGCAATTTATATTTCTTCAGCCTAAATAAATGTAGCACTGCCTTTTCAATACCTTATAGTCTTGTAGCATTGCCCGAGTTTCATCTAAAGCAGACTTATTTCCCCCTGGCACACGATTTCACCCCTCAATCCAGTCTCCTGCCTGAAAGCATTTGAGGGCTTCCTTTGGGAGCAGCCTGATGTCTGGCAGATTTTTCTGTGTTGCACCATGAGATTTCTCTTCCTCTCCTGCTTCAAAACTGGCTGCATTTGCAGTTCTTGGAGGCTGCTCTGTGCCTTTTGCTCAGTGAAATAAAAGGAACAGTCTGGAGCACAGTGGAGCATCTCATTGCTGCATTTGTGCAGCTGCCCTTTCAAGGAGAATTTTCTTACGGAACCATCAATTGCAGCCTTTCTGGAAAAGCAGACTGGATGGTTTGCACTGATTATTCTGAGCAGGTAATAGCTCCTGTTGGTGAACACAGCGTTTGTGAAGGGGCTGCATAATTCTGTGGAAAACTGTTTTCTCCGTTAAGAGACTGGCTAGAGGACGTGATTTGAATAGTGCTCAGATTTGGGTTTTGACATGCTAATTGTTATCAAGTCTTGTTTTGCCAGGAGTATGGCACTGGTTGCTGCCAGACTGCTGTGATAATTCTGACAAAGGATTTTGATTCATTTAATGTATTTGTTTAATTTATTTGTTTAATTGTTCAATTTTTAAATTAATTTTGAATTATATCTGTAGCTGTTTGGTTAAATAATTTTTAAGAGCTGTAATAGTTCTGACGTGGAAGATTAGAACTCTGTGTCTCACAATCTGTCTGGACAGCTCCTCTATGGAGCTTGCAGTAGAGGACACCAGGATCACTGGGCTTGAGGCTCTCGGCTGGTCTGCACTATATTTAACAAATGCTCCTTTGTCTTTCTTTAATGAAATTACAAGTTTAGAAATGAGATCGTTTGCCTTGGTTTTTTCCACCGCTGCCCTGTCTGCTTTTAGCCAATTAAAGCCCTATTAAAGGCAGAGAGAATTCTGATAGCAACAAGCAATTCTCACCAAAGTGGACATGTCCCCTTTCCCACTCACTTTCACTCAAGTAGGCTGCTGTACTTTTTCAGTTTGGGATTTAATTGGTGCTGGGTACCAATGGGTTTTCGTGTCAAATAATTCACCCCCATATGACCAAAGAAAACAGCAAAACCAAATTAAGCATCTCAGACCTGGCGTGCTACTGAGGTGTAGTGAGTACCTCTTATTTCATTCCAATAGGATGCATCTGTTCAGCAGGATTGTCCCAGCTGTGCTCCTGAGACTAAAGATAGGGAAAGTTATCTGGTGAATCCAAGGGGGAATTCTGAAAGGAACAAGTGTGCTGTTCAGTCACACTTGTTCCTTGATTGTGTGGAAGTCGTAAGGACTGTTCTGGGGCAGTAAAAAGCCAGTAACAGGGGAGGCATGGTTTTATGCAAAACCAGATTCTTTCAAGAAACCATTATTTTATACCTTTTTGTAGAATTGGGGCTTTTTTTGGTTAGTCTGATGAGAAGAACATGGAAAGCAGGGAACAATTTTATTATTTGGGGATTATTGCTTTTCCCTATTGTTTTATAGTTCTTTGTTGCTAAGACTGCATTGCTGCACAGACAAGCAGTCTGGCTTCCTGCACTTGCATAAAGAAGGTGCTATGACTACAGCTGAATGAAAATTTAGATATAAATACCATGTCAGTGACAGAATAAGGTGTATTTTAGAGTTTTCTATGTTTGAGAGCTCAATATTTTGAGTGATTTATTGTGTACAAATCATGTATGTTTGTTTTTGTAGAGGGTGAAACAGCAGGACTTAATAATAATGGTTTTGTATAAGCTTGAGCCAGCAGAAAAGGGAACAAATCAGGGTTGATGTTTCTAGTTCCTATAAAGAGCAGAGCATCAGAGCAACTGCACTTGAACTGCACTTTAAAAACTGTTTTATTTAAAAAGCGAGAGCAAAGTAAAATATTTTGCTATGGATTAGAACCTGGCTAAGCTTTTTGTAGTTTGACAATCAGTGTAGAGCACAAGTGATAGTGCTAGTAGTCATCAAGGCAGCCAACTTGCAAAAATACTGATTGCAGCAGCAATTTCTTCTCAGTCTCAGACACTGAGTCTTATAACATATTCTCTGAATGCCACTATTCCTTTAAAGAGACGTCTCTTCATTCCCCAAGGATTCCTTCTGCTTCACAACGCTTTGTTAGGAGTGGTGTGTTCATGCACAGAAGATTCCTCACAGGAAACACTCCTTGTGAACAGTTTTTCTTTAGAGGAAAGGGCCTTCTTTCTGTCCCTTTTAGCTCTTCCAACCAGAGTGCCCTTGTGCTATTAATTGTTCAGTACATGCAGTGAGTCCAGCATCCCAGGCTTGCAAAAGTGCTTTAAACAGTGGACTCTGAGGTTATATTGAAGTGAGGTATTAATGCTATGTCTTAATAATAGTAAACACAACAGAATTTGCCCACAAACCCAAATAAAAGCCTTTATTCCAGTAAATGACAAATATGGATACTGTGCACCCAACACCCTGTATATTCTTATTCAGGCTGTTTATTTTTAATGTCCCAATATTCGTCTGTAAGTAAGCATTTTACTTAGCAGAAGATTTGCTTCAAGGTAAAGATTTATTTATAAAAGTTAACAAGTATGGGCATGAAGTAAATGACTACTCTGTACAGTGTTCTCTTTTGATCAAATGTGCTGAGTTTCTTATTTTTCTGTTGAATTCCCATGGAGATAAAATCTGGTGCATGGGTTAATAATAGCGGTAGTGGTGCATTTGGTGGCATGGGACAGGTGACCAAGAGGAGTCCTTTTGCTTTGTTCCCTAGGCAGGGGAAAGGTTTAACACTTTTCTTTGGTTCTCAGTGTGCATTTCTATGCAATGCTGCTAGGGGTGATTTGACTCTTAGCTCTTCCGGTACATCTGCTATTCCACACATATTGTACCATAAAATCGTCCAGAGACTAGATTAAATTTGGAAATTGGTGTAACTTTGGAAAGTGGTGTCATTACTTCCTTCTGCTGACTTGGATTGCCTTACTGTCCCCTCCTAAAATTAAGGACCACAAAGTCTTGCAATCTTTTTAAAAAGAAAATAAAATCATACCAATAAAGAGGCTTTACAGTTGAAGCCTTTCGTAGACTCACAATTATGCTAAATAGCTTTGTGTTTGAATTTGTCTGGGTATTACTTTTGCAATTGATGGGCCAAATGACCAAAGTGAAAGGGCATTAGAGCCCCTGATCCTACAAATAACTTAAGTACTTGCTTAACTTTCAGCTATTGAGTAGTTCCTTTTACTTCAATGAGGATGTTAATGTACTTAAACATGTGCTTAAGTGATTTGAAGGATTAGTGCCTATCTTCATCAAGGTTTTTTATCTCTTCAGTGTTGTCCACGTGTGCTTTGTGTGTAGTTTTATGTAAAGATTATTTACATGTGATTATCCACCCCAGTGACACAGGGGCCATAGCAGTTCCTGGAGGGATTCTTTAACTGATGCATTTGGTGAATTTGCAATTCATGTTTAAGGATCACTTAAAAAAATACTAAGTTCCTGTCTTACACATTATGTTACTATTAAACATTATAATAATAAATACTAACAACATCTCTATGAGATACTGATTATATAAATAATATTTATGTTCAGAATGTCTTTTAGCCCCTTCTTACTACAGCCTTTCAGGATGTCATTTACAATGACATAACCAAAGTGCCCCCAGATTTCAGAGAATTCTTCTGCAAACAGTTAATTCACAGTTTCACTAAAATACTCGTGCTCTACAGTTAGATTCATCACCATCCAGTGTAGCCACCAAGGAGTTAGGTATTTCCCTCAATGTGAAAAAAATCCCCAAATGTTTCCACAAAGATTCGTGTCATGGGCAATCTGATACTGAGAGCAAACGTTTGCCAGCCAAGGTACCATTCCACTGCAAAAAAATACGGGTTTCTATCTGTGGATCCTTCCTCACACTCTGATGACATAAAAAATAAAATCCCACCAGCTGTGGAGTTGTGGCAGAGCTAGGGTTAAACCTGCCATTTCAGATTCTGATCTAACACCTCAGCCACAATGGCAGCATTAATTTTATTTTATTTTTGTATTCATTTTAGCTCTTTTTCCTGTTAATGTTTGCTTTCTTCTTGTGGTAAGAAGGAATGTGCCCAGTCATGCTCTGCCCTGATTACAACATTGGAGGAAGCTGGAAGTGTGGGCTAAATGTTCCCATGTATTATCACTCCCTGAAAACCTAAAATAGATTACTAATATTTTAGGCTGATGACTAATACTTGGCCATGGTCTCTTCTGTTATCTCTGCTTCGTGCTTGAAGAAAATGTGACTGACTGGTTAAGAGACTGACTCATGATTTTGTACAAATGTCATTTAACCCAAATGTCCTTGTTCCTAATCCTTGTTAGACAGATAACTCAGAAAGACAGCAGCATTAACATAGCCTGGGTTTAAGTTATTAGCAAGGAGCAGAGTAGTAGCTGCCTGCTTGATGTTTGATGCTACTTCTGTGCCAAATGCTGGTAAACTTCATTGTTTCAGGGGCTCTGCAAAATTAAGTTGTACAGCTTCTAGTTACTGTACCTTTAGCTGATTTGGCAGCTCAGCTGCCACTAGAAACTTAAGCATTCATTAGCATTTCATGAGCCTTTAGACAATATCCCTATCTGTCAGTTCAGTTCTTTCCCTGACAATAGTGTTAATGATTTAAAATATTCAGCAGTGTAACCAGACAATGTCAGCTAAAACGCAAAATGCTGCATTTGCATTCCCGGTGTCGTGCAAAGCCATTTCAACAGACACCGAGCTTAAGGCAGAGAAGCATTTTAATCCTTCCTGTGGTGAGTGCTGAAAACTACCATAATAGCCCATGAAGAAAACAAGATCTAGAACTTCACAGAACAGCAAGAAATGTTATGTAGAGGAGGGGGAATGATCTAAAATGTATTTTAATTTCATGCAGCATCCCTATACATAACTGTAGTAGGAGAGCTTATAAAAGTGGTGCACAGAACACATCCAGTGTATTTTACTATTTAAGGCATTCATTCCTATGCCCCATCCCTGTTCAAAATAAAAACTTACTGTTCTTTATGTCCCTGGGCAGTATGGCAGGATGACTTTAAGTAGAATCATGAAGATTCAGATCCAGTACCAATTAAGTTGTTAGTGCAGGAAAATCAGTTTTCTTCAGCTTTCTTGCTTCAAAATCACTTAGATATTTGGGTTTTTACAGTGTCACAGTTACTAAAACTGCATCTGTCTGGATGCATATCAGACATCTAACTTGAAATGCCTGTAGGTGTCATAAATCTCCACATCTATAATAGCCTGAAATATAGCCTGGAAAATTGCTAAATAAATCTCATTATCAGAGATGTACCTGGCCACCTAGGCCAGAATTGTAGGTGCAGCTGAAAGGAATTTTCTTTGCTGTTTACTGAAATCTGTTCAACTGCTTATCTAAACAGGAATATTGGGGCTGAATCTTAAATTGGTGCAGGTGACAATGATGCATTGTGATGGTGATGAACTGTGAGAAAGCAAGAATGAAAATAAGGTGGGAGTAGAAAAGTAAACTGACTCTGTATCGGTGTTTTTAGTGGTTTTTTTTAAACTTTGCTGCTTTTTTGTATGGCTCTTTCTTGTGATTACCATCAGAAATTAGAAGTTGTTGTGTACTTCCACAGATCTCCCCACATGGTGGGTCTTCTTCCAATGTGAATGGTGTACCTGAATCACTCCGCTGCCAGAGTCCCGAAGGTAGGACACCAATAATTGCTGACAATCCTTGCCAACATCTTGCTGTAGGTGACCCCTGGTTTAGCGCTTTCAGATGGTTTCTGATGACTCCAGAATAACTTTATGTTCGGAAATGTTTGTTACCTTGTTGGACAAACTTACGTTGGAAAAATTGTCAGTGCCTTTTATACATCAAGGCAGTAAAGTTAGGAAATAAATTTTGTTAATATTTTTTTGTCCAGGGGTAGCGAATTACTGGACCTTGTTCTTCAATAGTCACTGTTAGAGATTTAACTGATTTTGAACATGGCCAGAAATGTATTTTTGGCTGGATTGAAAGAGGAACCCTCCTCAGAAGAGCTCATTGTGCTTCAGAAGTGGAAGAACCACTGGCCCATCAACTGATTTTAGCTAAATTTAAACTTTCATTCCTCATCTCTTTAAGGCAATCTCAATTATTTTAAAATATTTTTAAATTTCATTGTGGAGTAATGTTTTTTATTTAAAAATACTGAAATAAGCATCTTTCAAAATTACTTGCATTTTGGATGTTTTAGCAGCACCTATAAGAACTTGAAGGAATTCAGCAGGTAAAACTTTTTAGGTCTTTTATATGCATTGTAGATGAATCTTATTTGCATTTTTGCTTTGACTTTCCAAAAAAAACAAGGTCAAAAAAAGTAATTTGAGGTCAGAAAATGTTAGATCAAGAACTTCTGACTGCATTCATTACTTTTAGAATATGCCTATACAAAAACATAGCAAGAGAATTATTTGTGTGTTCAAAGGTCAAATAACTTTGGGTTCATCTTGTTCTTCTTTGCACTTGAGATAAAACCAAGGGAATTGCAGTGAAGAAGACAGCTTACTTTTAAGTTTTGTTTTGCATTGGTGACTGTTTTGTATCTGTGGAGCCCATTGGGGATATATTGCATCCTGCTGACACTTCTTTTCAGCTTGCATTGTGGACATTTTTGTTTGGTTTTTTTTTTTTTTTTGCAGGCTTGAATGGAAACAAGTTCTCAGGGTCATCTACCATTCTTGAGAAGTATAAAGTGGGGAAGGTGATTGGTGATGGCAATTTTGCTGTCGTAAAGGAGTGCGTGGAACGGTGAGCAAGGAAACTGTTCAGTCCTGCTGCTTATTGTACTGGATAAAGCCCTGTGCATTAACATAATTTCCTAGACAAATGTAATGAGATGAAAGCGAAGAGCAGTTGCAAAAATATGCACACACTTCAGGAGAAATAGGCATAGCAAAACATGCAGAGCTTCCTATGTTTTCTTCTAGCAAAGGGACATGAGAGCAGCAGAGAACCATGGCTTTTTATCCCACAAACTAAAGGAGGCATCACCTTCTCATGGTGCCTGTTGAGGAAATCCCTCAGCTCTTCAAGAAGTCTCTCACACTACAGATGGTTGTGGATGACAGGAAATTGTATGTGGCATCTAAACAGAGTTTCAGAGACCCCCCCCTTCTGCCTCAGCAATTCTGCTGCTGTGGTGTCCCCACTGCCTGCTGCTGACATGATTTTTCACGGCTTTCAGCATTCTGTGGGTAGAGTACTCTTAAAGACACGCAGTTGTTGGCTATCAGCCTGTGCTGCTGGCTCCCTTGGGCTTCCTGCTTGTGTTCTGTGGTGTGGTGAGCAGCCAGACACGTTCCAGATGAACCCTTCAGTATGCCAGAGCCTGAAATGTCCTTGTGCCAGGTTCCCCATGGGGTAGGCAGGATACCCCTGCAGACCCGTGCACTGCCGCTGCTCTTCCTCTGTGAGCTTTGTGTCACACTTTGCTGCCAGTGCAAACATAACAGATGATTTGACTGTCACTTTCTCGGTGTATTTTTTTTAGAACCACCTTCTGCTATCTTCATCAACCTGAGAGTTATGTCAGTTTCTTAAATATTATGGGGAATCTCCAACTTGTATGCAAATAGTGGGAGAACTCAGCAAATGACTGTGAGAAACATAAATGTTAGAGAAACATTCTATTATTTGATCCTCATCTGCGGGTTTTAGTTAAATGGAAAGAAAGATAATTCTGAATGGAACTGAGAGCTGAGGTTAGACTAACAGGTCTGCAGTTCCCTGGGTCTTCCCTCATGCCCTTGGAAATGCAGTGTCAGGAAATGGAAGGGCACTGCTCCCACCCTTGTGGTCCTCTGACTCTGGAGACTGGGCAGCCCAACATCTATCAGTAGCACTGAAGACTGAGGCAAACAAAAAAAGCATTCCATGCCTTTGCTTTATCTTAATCTCTTAGTCAGGTGACAGCCTTCAGCAAGTTCTAATGTTTTCTTTAGAGCTCCCTTTGCTATTGACACACATAAAACAGCCTTGTGTGACTCAACACTGGCCAGTTTCAGCTCTAATGGGGCTTTGGCCTTTCCTGTCCTCTCCCTGCATGCACAAACCTCAGCCCTGTAATCTTGCTGCAAAGCCCCACCTTTCTTCCAAAGATCCTCTTGAGCACCACAAGGGGTTCCCTGCTCAGCCAAGCTGGTTTTCTGCCACTTAATGTTTGGAAAAATTGAAATCTCCCACAAGAACAAGGGGTACTGATCCAGTAATTTCTCATCATTACCCACAGAGAAACTCATCAGTGCTTACATCCCAACCAGGTGATGCAGTAGTAGACACCCTCTACACCATCTCCTGTGTTTTCCACTGCCCTTATCCTCACCCAGAGGCTTTCATGAAAGATAGCAGATTAAAAGCACAAGATAACATATTTATTTTCAGAAATATCAGCTGTGCATTTTGGAAATCACTTAAATCCCACTGGAAATGGGACAAGGGCTCCTAAATCACTGAATGTCATCTGTGCTTTTTGGAATGAGGAAACTGGACCAGAAAAACAACCCTCCAATTACAAAAATTTTAAAAAGGCACAATTAATCTTCAGCATCTAGTTTTGTGTGTGATCAAATCTTTAGTAGAACAACATTAAATTAATTTTATGTAAAATAAGTATACGACAGTTGCTAACAACAATGATGAAAGAGGAAATGCCAACCGTAAATGCTTCTCTTTTAATTCCTATTAATTATACTTAATTTCTAACAGTGTTGTGCTAAGAAGCCTTAGCTGTGGAGCCAGGATCCTATTACACAGCTACCAGCTGTGACGTTCTACAAAAAAGAATAAGGTGGTCTCTTTTGTGCCTGGGTGTCTGTGTATAAAGACATGAGTCAGCAGATGGGCACTGACAGCTCGAGAGAGGAATCCCAGAAACCTGTCAGACAATGCTGGTGTAAGATGTGCAGTGTTATTAGCACACAAATTGCCTGGATTATATCCACCTTTCTTTCTTGGGTGCTGTGGTAGAGGTCATTTCCAAGGGGGGTTTGAAATTGTTGGGTGAATTGGCTTTGTGAATGTTAACTCCTCTTGCTCCCAGCGTGAGTGCTGCAGGTTTGTGAAGGGGGTGTTGCTGATCAGTTTTTTTGCAGGCTCTCTGATGTCATTTGTGGTGTAAGGTACAAATGGTGATTTTTGATTTCCACGCTGTATTCGTAGCAGATCTTACATCGGGTCTGTAACATGAGAGGGTGGCATTTCACAGATCCCATTGAGATAAGGGCTTCTATCTAAGGACCAGATCAGGTTGTAACTATGACAACCTCACAGATACAGCTGCACTTCCAGGGCAGAGATTGTCGCCTGCATTTTTTCAATAATGCATAAATGGAATATTAGGTGTTAATTCAGTTATTTTTTCTGTAAGGTGCTGATTTTGACCAGTTGTATCTAACGCCAAAAGCACAGTGAAAATCACTCTGGAAGTTTAAAAACGTGTCTGACTTTGCTTTTGTATCTACCTCCTGTTTTCCAGTGGTGTTCTGATGCACACTGGAGTCTATAGGCACAATACAAAATAGTAGGAACTTGGTCTTATGGCATTTTCATGTGATTTTTAATTCATCACTAATACAAGTTGTAATATCTTCTTTGTTTAAAAAAAATGACATCTTGTTTCTTTTTTTTCCTCTCACTTTCCCCTCTTCTGGAGAAATGGAGATTTTTATTGCATAAAGGGGTGAAAGACAAACAGGAGCTCCTTTCTGTGAGAGTATTTGCTGAAAACAGTAATCCTTTTTTATTTTGTATATGACCCACCCTGCTAAATGTCATGGGAGTTTAGATGACTGCTGTAGAATTCCACAAAATACTTTTAAAAAATAAAAACTACATAATACCAAAGCTCAAAATCATCACCTAATAAATTCTACAGGATTTTAAACAATCTGTAATGAACTATGGGATTTTAGCTCTGTTGAATCCTATTGAATTTCTCTACTAGGGTTATCAATCTTCACACATATTTATGTGTGATTTTAACTTCAAAGCCCACCAGTTGAACAAAGCTAAGTGGAAGGCTGAAGGCAAATTTTGCATGTTGCCTTAAAGAAGTGGCAGAGTTATGCCAGGTCACAAAGAAGAATCTGCAGCTGGATCCTGGGATTAATACACCAAGGGAGCTGGGCTGTGGTAGTCAGGGAAACAGCAGGCACAAATGCTGCTGAGGAAACAAAAACCAAACCCAGGTCTGCCCAGTGAATTTTCTGTCAGCAACCTCCATGGGCCACAGCACGGTGTTATGATGGGGTATTCACAGAAAATGCCACCATTTTTCTAATTAATGGCTCTCATGTTTTTCTTGCTTAGATCCACAGGAAAGGAGTTTGCCCTGAAGATCATAGACAAGGCCAAGTGCTGTGGGAAGGTAGTGTACAACAATTTGCATGTGTACAGAAGCAGCGCTAGCAGCTGCTCGTTAGTCATAAATGGTGGGTGTGTTTGGGTTTTCTGACTATTTTCAGAGTATCTCTTTAACAAGATGATAATGTAGCCAAGAAGCAAATAATAAAAGCAGTGAGTGTTAGTCTACTAAGTAACAGAGAAAAAACAAACTAATTGTTGTCTATTTTATTGGACTGACAAAAAAAATGCTAATATGCATCCAAAATATACTGGACGATTTTGATGTGTAAAGTGTGAGAGAGGAAATGTGCAGCTATATGTTTATTTATGTAATTCCCATCCCACTCTGCCTCTTATTATTCTCTTTTTATGGCTGAACGTGCTCTTTTTATAAGCAGAACATGGATTTGAAAATAAATTTTCACAACAATTTCTTTCTGTTTATGTAGTATCACCTTCCTGTATTAACAAAGATCTCTTGTGTTCCAAAGTCTTCTTTTTAATTCAAACTTTAAACAAGAAAGTCAAAAAATTGTCTCTTCAGCAGAACAGCATCTCTGAATAATGAAAGCAAATATCTGAGAGTGTCAGACCTCTTCTTTCCCTTCATGCTTCCTGAGAATAGATATTTTTAAAAAGGGAGAAAAACTGCCTACCCTCTTTGTGTACTAAGGGGCTGTGTGATGCTGTGATGACTTCCTATTAGTAGAGGTCTTCAGACAGAATCCTTTTATCTGTGCAGATTTGAAACCACGTATTAGGTGCTAGGAAATGAGGGTTTCATTTTACCTCATCTTCTCCAGGTTTATTTAGAAAATTGGGAAAGGAATCATAAAAATGTGCAGCCACAAGAAAAAGTGCTAGGATTGCCTTTCTGAGATTAAAATGTTGCAATTTCTTCAGCTGGGGAAAGCAACCCAGTGTGTTCCACTGCAAACAAAATTTTTAGATGACGTGTACAGCTTGCAATGGTTTTCATTACTTGTCTGAGTCAGCTGCTTAGGCATCATAAATTGGAATGGTCTAAAGATAGATAATGTATTTTACACAGTAGAGTTTAGAGGAATTTTCTATTTATCATTCTCCTTGCTTTAAAACATACATTTAAAAAAATATCAACCCCATGGTTGCATAGTTGCCTGTTTTAAAAGGACCTGTATCTGCACAGCTGGAGACTGTTGGGAAGATGTTTATACCTCTTAGGGCAGTGGCAGAACCATCCTGGAAGAATTCCAACAAAGGAAATAATTAAATTTCATTACAGCTTATTCCTTCCTCACTCAGTTCCACAGCCCTGCTGTAAAAACACCCATCCAGCCCAAATTTGGATGATTTAAGTGTCGCTCACTGCTCCTTGATCTTGGATGTTCAAAAATTTGAATCCAATTGACTGTTTTCCACAAGTGGCTTAAATGCTACTTACACAATAGTATCTCTGTAAATAAATCATATTAATGTAGACTGAAACATACATTGCACTCTCCAGGAGAACACCATAATGAGTTTTGGGATTATTATTTTTTTACATGGCAAAACATAGCAAGACAGTGAGTTGGTTGGAAATAACTAACTACATATTAGTCAGCATTTTTTGAGGACAGATTTTTAAACAGTAGCTGAACAATATTTTGGAGCCTTTTAAAACAATGTTGTTTATTTTAAGTATTACTTATGCCTGAGCCTTATTTAAAGCAGTTAAAAATTTAGTCAAGTGAAACAAAGAAAGCACAGATAAAGCCACTGTGCCTTAGTTGTAATTAATGGGTGTAATAAATTGAATATGTTAGCTGTACTTCAGGTTGAAAAAAGCTAAAGATGCTAGTTTTTGCTTGGACTCTCAATGTTAGTTTTGAATTTCCAGGCTCCATCCCTAAGGCTTAGTATGCTGTGGCTGTTCACATCTGTCTGGTGATGAGACTCAGCATTGTGTTTAACAGAATTGCTTCCTGTTTGTCTGTTTTGTTTTTTCTCTAGAGCACTTTGCTTGGAGCAGGCATATGTTTGTTCAGAGTGACAATTGCTGCTCTTTCAAAGTGAATTTCAAAGGTGTGATGTTTAACCCGCGTGTGCCGCACTGTTCTCTCACCAAATGAGATGCACGCGTGGCATGTGGGTTCTGAGCTGTGTAGCCACAGAAAGCTTTGGCAAAAGCACAATGCATCCATAAATAACCCTGGAAAAAGAAGGTGAAGTGGTGTAAGATCTCCAGTCACTGCCTACGCACTGTGGATCACATCTCCTCCTAATGCTCTGCTCACAAATGCATGAAGTGCATGCTCCTTATCAGTGCATTCAACGTGGATAAGTTCCCAGTCCGGTGACATGATTTGTTACCTGCCAGGGTGGAAGGATACTCGAGTTTGATGCAAGCATTGGTGCTTATTTTGCTGAGAACCTAAATACAATATCTGCATTCCAATAGTTATAAAGGAAAACTAAAATCATTCTTCACGTGCAAGGGACACGTAATTGTTTTTTGCTCTCCAGTGTTAAAATGTTCTAGAAAACAAGACATTTGAAACTAATTTGTTCTCAAAAGCCATAACTTCCTCAGAAGCACAGGGAAGGGGAAATTAAACTCAGTCTGTGTGCTGTTAAGCTGTTGTAGTCACAACAATTTAACTGAGCTATTACACATTTTGCAGATTGTAAATCTTGAGCAGACATATAGAATGAACCAAAATCCATAACCAATGCACTCAGAATATTTTTTTCCTTGAATATATTCCACAACTTTTAAAAAAAATAAAGTCCTTGGATATAAATCCTACGTAATCTGTCCTTGAGTAACCTACACTAAATGAGAGGTGAAGGCTGGAGAGGATCAAGAACATGTTAACTATTGATGAGGGGTGACAGGTTCCAATGATCCAGCTTGGGGGCAGAAAGGTTCTGAACTTAATTTCACCTCATAATACCCACATAAGAATATAACCTGCACTTCCTGAACTGCTGTCATGTTCTGGGGTCTTTTTCGGAGATGCCCCATTCATTACGTGTGTGAATTATATTTTAAATTAAATGTGGTCAGTGATGAAATACAAGTTAAGACCTAGCAACTAAAAATAACCTTCTGTGATATAAACGAATCAGCAAAAAGGGTGCTCACTGATCAAGTGATAGGCTGATCAAAGGAAAAGTGAATTGGCAAGTTCCTGTTTCAGATAAACTTCCATCCTCTTCTGAACAGGAGCACCTGATTGAAAATGAAGTGTCTATTCTGCGCCGAGTGAAGCATCCAAACATCATCATGCTCATAGAGGAGATGGACACCCCCACAGAGCTCTACCTGGTGATGGAGCTGGTCAAGGTAAGGCTCAGGGGGCTTCATTCAAATATTTATTTGAATTCTCTGTGTTGGTGTGAAGTCTGAGCAGCATCTAGGAATGCTAAGATCTTGGGAGGCGTAATCATACAAGGTTTCAGTGGCAACCTGCATTTTTAAATCATAAAAATACACCTGTCAAGCAATTATATTAATGGGATTTCTCTCTCTTCAGTTGTAATTTGAGTATTAACATAGATTTGAAGTAATTTTGCAATGTGCACAGTCTAGACAGAAGTGGATAGTGGTTTTTTTATTGTGCCTACAATATGCGGGGGTGATAGTGATATGCATTTACTAACAGAACACCTGCACTTATTTCACTATTCTCATTATTTAATAACGTGATTTAAAGAAATGAACTCTCTGTAATTAATTTATTGAATAGATAAGACAAATAATTTAAACTCAAGTGATTTTCATCCTGGAAAACCAAAACTCAAAAGATCTCCCCTGTTTTGCTTATATCAAACAGTTCACCAGAGAACAGATGCTGCTTTTGTACATGTACAGAGAAAACACAAATACTCATTTTGCTGTCACCTTGTGAGTCAGATATATGAGTAGCATCAAGTTCTAGTCATGCATTCTCTTGTCTGAGTTCTGAACATGCACAACAACACTGCACATCAGCTTGACTGGCATGTCAGATACAAATAACACACAGCAGAAGCAGCACTGCTCGTTTTTTGAGCAGCACTTCTCATTTCTGACTGAAGAACTGTTATGGATTCAGGAGTCCCCTCTGGAATGGTTGCCAGACTGGGAAACCTCTACAGAAAGTGTGTAGTTGTTGAATTCATAATTTCTGTAGCCTACTCATCTTCCCTCCTTTCTAGAAGTTATTTTTATATCCCTATAGGCTTTTTGGGGTTTCAAGACAGTATTTTTTTTATGTTTTAATTCACCACCATCTTGGCCTGTATTTCCTGAATTGCTGCTTCTCTTTGGTGTGCACTGAAATGCTTGGAATGCCACCCACAGCTCAGACAGATCACTCCTACAGATGTATCCAGGGAAACCATCATGGAGACACCCACATGAAATTTGTTGCAATGACTGAAAATGCCGCATCAGTAACTCACTCTCACGTTGTTGTGTATTCCCAGAGGAACAGGGCATCCATAAACAGAGCCTGACACATTCAGAAATCACCTGGAGCTTCTGCACTTTGATGTATCTCAATCAGTGGATTCTTCTATGTTGGAATGGGCTTTTTTGTTTATTTGGTATTTCTTGCAATATCTGCAGAAATTTGGATTTGCTGAATATTTGTTAGTTAGGGTTTTTTTTTTTAATTGGGCTAATTTATTTTAGGCTTTACTCAAAATCAGGGCTATTTTTCACTATGTTAAAGGTATTATACTGATAAGATGAAGAAAAGGGAAGCTGTATGCCTGTACCTGTAGGTAATATAAATGAGTGATCAAAGGTAGGAAGATCAATAGAAAAAAAAATCCATGATTTGCCCAAGCTCAGGCACCAGAAGCCTGGAGTACAGTTAAGAATTTAATGTAGATGACCCAAGTCCCAGTCTAGTATCTTGACAAGATCATCTTTCTGCAAAATAATTATTTTTTGCTATTTAACAGGAGTTAGAGCATGTCTTTTGTGAAGGAAGATTTTACATGTTCATTTAGGGTTTGGTGGTTTTTTTTAATTAAATACCATCTTAATTATTTTTTAAACAGTGATCTTTTTCCTTTCCATTACGTAGGGAGGAGACCTCTTTGATGCCATCACTTCATCTACAAAATACACAGAGAGAGATGGGAGTGCCATGGTCTACAATTTAGCCAGTGCTCTCAAATACCTTCACAGTCTCAACATTGTGCACAGAGACATCAAGCCAGAAAATCTTCTGGTATGTCCCATTTATTTTCCAGTATTTTCCCTTACTTTGTTCTCATTAATGCAAATGTTTGTGTATAAATGTCAAGGAGCACAGCAGAGAACAGCAGGCATATTAATTTAGAGTAAGTATGTATGAAGTAAATCTTTTGCCATGAGATAGCAATCACCGTAATGCAGGAGAGCTGTGCTCAAACCTGTCCTTAGACCTATCTTTATTTACATTTTGATTGGCTGCTTTTTGGATAAGCAGGAGTATTTTCTCACAAAGCAATGAATTTTAAAGCTATGTCAATGCATTATTTATCAGTTTGCAAGTGGGAGAAGAGTGGGCTGAGTGCCATTTCTTCCATTTCTTTGAACAATCCTGTGGTTACCATCTGAAGCCAGTGGATTTTCCTGTCGTAGTAGGATCATCTTTCTGATGATTTACCAGTATTCTGGCTGGGAATTAAACCTGTACATAGGTTTACTCTTTTCCTAGGCAACTGACTGCTTTTTCTTTCAGCAGAGACACAAAATAACTGTGCTGACAAGAATTCCCATGAAGTCTGCTTTGGGAACTACTTATGGCCCTGTCCACAGAGGGCATCGTTCCCATTCTGTCCACAGAATGGGATCAGCATGTGCTGTCCTGCTTATATGCAGAGGTTACACTTGTTCATTACATATCGGATATTAAGTGTCGTGCACTGCACGAACAGGGCCATGATCTCCCCTGCTTGAGGCATTTCTTAAAGTCTTTTGTGGTGTTTGTCAGTCCTGTTTAATGAGTTTGCATCAAGAGCAGGAGTCACGGTTTATCCCAGGCTGGATTTTGAACTATCACAAGGACAGGGCTACAAGCTGAAAATATTTCCTAATTAATAGTCAATTCTCTCCCCAGTAATTCCACTGACAGTGTTTAGCAATTTAAATAAACCCTCAAATAAATTAGATTGTTTAGCAAAAAGAAAGGGGGGGAGGCTTCTCCTGGAAAATGTAGTCACAGCAACAGGGCACTTGGGAGAGAAAATGAAGGTGGAAGTCTCACATATTATTAGTGCATCTCCAAACACAGTCCAAAGAAATTTTAAGCTCTCATTAGTGATTGAATCAGTTATAAATAGGCACAAATGCCCTTTCTGCCTAGAAAGCCTAAAGAGATTACTCAACAGATGCAAATCTTACTCACTGTGATTGACAGCAGCAGAATGTAGAGATAACATCCTGGTATTGAATGCAAATGCAAATAATTCCCATCAACTGCTACCTGTAATTGCAAGCAGTTAGGTTTTTTTGCACAGGGTCATCCAGCCTGTCTGGATGGGAATTACATCCCCTTTGCTAGTCATGCATTTAAAAAATGCAAACCCTAAGAGTAACAGCTGAAATGAAGGTGTTTATAAAGGAGAACAAGTGTTTCCATTACTGATATGAATTACACAGGGGAATGAAGAAAGGTACTGAAGTGCTCAGTTGTTTGAGGAAGGCAAATAAATTCAGCCATTTTGGAGATTACGGGGTCCTCCATTCTAGAAACTAGATGCCTTTGAAATCATGTTAATATGAACATTTTACTTTAAGAGTGAAACAGAGATGAATTTATTAGAAGGATGTTTCCTCTGTGTTGGTCAGGTGTGATTTGGTCCTGCTATCATGCTTGTATACCACTTTTCTTTCTATTGAAATTCAGCTTCTTTCATCAATAAAATGACTCAGTGCTAGATTATGGGCCTTTTAGTAAGGTGCAGTTGGGTCTGCACAGAAACTTAAACCGAACTTGCTCAGACCAAGCACAGGGAAGATATTTGCTGATGAAAGACCCAATGTGCTGACTATATTTATGCTAAGTTAACAAGATGTTAAATAAATCTGATTGTAGCTGCCAGTCCCATTTTAAACTCTAGGTCCCAGTCAAATGAAAGTGGAGTATTATATTTTACTGAATATATTTAAAACTTCTCAACATTCAAGGACTGACTTTTCTTTTCCCTCTCAAGTTGCTCGAGGCTGTGTCATGGTCTGACCTACATAGCTGGCAGACAGCTCCATCGAACACTTGCTCCAGCTGCAATCAATGGGAATATCATTTTTCTCTTCTTTCCCTACAGGGCTGTGGAAATTACCTTTTTCCCATCTTCTTGCTGTGGTGATGATGATTTCCCGAAGAAATTAGAGGATATAAAAATGCAGATGTTCTCGTCCTCATTCTGTGTTAATTTTCCTGATTCTAGGTCTGTGAATATTCAGATGGAACCAAGTCTTTGAAGCTTGGAGACTTTGGACTGGCGACGGTGGTCGAAGGCCCTTTGTACACTGTCTGTGGGACACCCACCTATGTGGCTCCAGAAATCATTGCAGAGACAGGGTGAGCATGACTGGCTACAACACAGGCCTTGTAACCACTCATTTTTGGCAGGCAGCTCCTGACTGTTGTAAGACCTAAATGCTCCAGTAGGCTGGCCTTCCATTGTTTTGTAATCAAACCAGCCGTGGGCACCACTCCCAGTTCCTCCAAGAGGCTAGTATCCTTGTTCTCCCTGCTCCCAGCATTCACCTTTGCCTCCTCTCCCACCTCCCCAGGACCAGCTCTGGTGCAGCTCTGGTCCATTTGTTTGTGTTCCCTGCCTCACCTCAGCATCCAGAGCCCATTGTACCACCTGTGACAGCTGCTTGGGGAAGAACAGACAGGCAAAACACAGTGTTTGCATTAGAAATGGAATCATTTGTATTGGAAGAGGCTCCAGAGGTCACCTGTTCGCTGGGCAGCTCTAATTAGATCACATTGATTCAAGTGGCCCTGTTTGGGTGACACATCCTCTTTGATAATAATTGAGCAAGCCTGTTATTCTGTATTTAACAGGTCATTGCATAAATACAAAAATAAATTGTGTAAAATGGTAGATTTTCACAAATGGGTAGATTTTCACAAGTCCTCTCTCCTTTTACACCTACTAGAGGCTCCATTCCATGCTCTAGCTGACTCTTGCCATGGCTGTGACCACTCTGAATTTCCTGATGGGGGGAGGTTTTGTTGTGTGGTTTCACTCCTTGTTCAGTGCATTTGTCGCATTGGGAAACATTTCACAGCTGCAGTGAGCTCTGGTGTCAAAGGGCACCTCATCTGCGTGTTTGAGATTTTGACAAACTGAATCCATTGAATAGGGGAAAAGACCTCTTTTCGACCTCCAGTGTTTTAATTTCTGTGCTTTAGAAGAAAAGTGCAGTTCTTTTTCCCTGTGTTGCTCACTGGAGAGGCTGGAGAATTGGTGTGTCTTGTTGCTTAGCAACACATGATAACCTTAGAGATAGTTACATCACTGTAGGGACTGAGAAGGCACATCCTTGTCTTTTATCATTAATGATTCTGGATTGGGAAACCTAGGTACTGACTTGGATTTGAGTATATTCAGAAGACCCTGGAGAGCCTTGGTGCTTATGGTACAGGAAAAAAAAAATATAAAGAAAAATCATAGAATCATGGTTTCCTAAAGACCATAAAGGTGTGAAGAAAAAGATGCTCAGGTACAAAATACATTTCCACATCAGCAACAGATAACTCAGCACAGATTCTCATATAGTCCTGTCAGAGTCATTTATTTTTGATTGGAATGACTTTCTTTCGTTGTTATTTCAGCACAACTAACACAGCCTTCTTTTCTCAGGTATGGCCTAAAGGTGGATATTTGGGCTGCAGGTGTGATCACGTACATCCTGTTATGTGGATTCCCACCTTTTCGCAGGTGAGTGGCAAAGGGAAAACCAGCAAAACCAATCAAGTTCTTTCAGAGCAAGTCTGACCTTTCTCCCTAAAGGAGGAGGCACCCTTGGAGGAGGAAAAAAGGTGGATTAGATGGACACGTTTTCCTCACGGTTTTGTTCATTTCTTTAAGCGGTTTTCACTCGTCCCTCATTTTAGGTTTTGGGATCAATTTTATTCATGTAGTTTCCTAGCGGGGCGGCTGCTTTAGTGCCGTGCGGGGGGTGTGAGGGCAGAGCCGCTTTTCCTTTTGTCTCCATGCGTGTCCCAGCTCCGCGATCCCCGGGCAGGCGCTGCCCTCTGCCGTTGGCGTCGGGACGCGGCAGCTCCCGGAGAGCGGGGGAAAAGGCTGGGCGGTGGTAAACCAGGAGAGGGGAAAAATGTCCTTATCCTGCCTTTTTAACCTTGTTCGTCCTTTTGAGAAGCGTCAAACGAGCGGTGGCGTTTGCAAACATCATTTTTGGTACTCAGTGTCACACTGTGTATGAGTTCTACTGAAAATCAAACAGTTTCTCTTTTTTTGCCAGAGAATGAGAAGGAATTGGCACATTTTAATAGGGAATTCTCCTCCTAACATATAAATCACTAATGCAGAGCCTGTGTGTTCATTTTTACAACAAAACACTTAACAAAATACTTAGGTTTTAACTGAATCATCAGACTGAATGAAAATATTTTGCAAATAATTACAATATGGAGAATTATTGTTGATGGAAAAATATTAGTTCAAGTATTTGGGTTCTTCATGTTGTTAGTTCATGTTTAAAGCTGAAAATGTGTTTTGAAAGATACATTAGACAAGCAAATGTATTCTTTGATTAGAGTCTGGGGGTAGGGCACAGAGAATGTCCATATCATGCTACTAGAACCAGGTCATAACTGAGGTTAATAGATATTTATTTCCAACCCACCTCGAGCTAAATTGTTCTTTACAGAAACAGGTTGAGTGGATGTTCACTCTGACTATGGCCAGTTGAAAGAAGTTGAAAAACAAAAATCTCATTCCCATTCATCTCTGAATATTCCTGATACCAGGTTTTGGATACAGAAGTGCTTATCCTTTCATTATCAGCAGCCTGCCAGTACTCACTACATTAAATGTATTATGTGTTTTCCATATGTCCTCCTTGGATTTTGAAAATTCTCCTGTTTTGATAGTTTCAGAGATGAGGCTCATTTCACTACACTTCTTCCCTTTACCTCATGTTTTCTGTAGCAGGTCCTTCAGAACTAGGCTGGCAAGTGACTGACTTCCCTTCAATCCCCTTTCCTGTTCCCCTTTCCTGTGTGCTATGCAGTCCCTATTCCAGTGAAAGAGTTACCTCTGTGTATTGGCTCTTCTGTTGTCATCACTTCTGACAGAGTAACTTTGACAAACAGCTCAGAAGAGCTCTCACTGTGTAAACTTGCAAATTATTCATTTCCAGTAGTTACCAACACAATTTCTGTTCCATCCCCAAATCAAAATTCCCATGACAAACTGGCTTCCATCTCATAGTGGTTTTTGTTACTGCTGTTTTACAGTGAAAACAACCTTCAGGAAGACCTCTTTGATCAGATACTTGTTGGGAAGCTGGAATTTCCCTCTCCCTACTGGGATAACATCACTGATTCAGCAAAGGTACTGATATTTTTTCCAACCTGAAACAGCATTTCTGACAAGCCCCCGTGCAGCCCGTGCTCAGTTGGGAAGGCAGCCTGGAAGATCCAGAGCAGCCTCTTCCCCAGTGCCCCAGCTGCTGTGCCTTTTTAGCTGGTTTAGCTGAACAGTGCTTGATGAAAGCTCAGGTGTTTCAGGTTGTCATGTTCTGTCTGAGCAAGGGTAGCAAAATGCCAACTGCATTCAGGGAATACTACATGGTAGTTCACTTCATGATGCACTTCACAGCACGTTCAGTGCTTCAGCTGCAAAATAAATGTGTCTCTGAATTTTTCCCTCCTATCACTCTTTAAAAAAGAAAAATTACTGCTCTATGGACTGGATGCAAGTTGGCATTTATTCCTATTATTTTATTTGAGGTATTTATGAGAGCTTTTCAAGAGGTGCAGCCATTGCTAATTGCCATTGCTAGCAGATCGTGTGTTGTCATTGCAGTTTTGTTTAAAATGATTGTGTCTGTAGGACAAAGGTTCCAAGTTGTAAGCTCCACTTCTCAGGTTAATTCACTAAAGTGCTCTGAATAGTATCTGAGGACTCACTAGCAAGTGGAGATGATTTTTTATCTTTTATGAGAAGTTGAATTTGTTCTGTATTTTTGTGCATTCATCAATGGGTGTTTATCCATTTCCCAAGCCCCAGTCACCTCACACATTTCCAGACATGCATTCTGAACGAACAAGGTCCTCAGTCGTGGTATTCAAGGTGATCTCTCACTTCAGACTTCCACAGACTAAATAACTTGGCTGGTTGGGAAACTTCTCAGTTAGGTGTGTTATTATCTGCTTGGAGAAGTCATTTCCCAAAACTGAAGCAATGGACAGTCTTCTTGAGATAATCTTGATGAGAGTATGAAGACTGATAATTTGGAGGCTATAAAAGATTTTTTTGGTGGGGTGGAGGGGGTTAGCTCTTTTATGCTTCTGGAGCAACACAGAAGAGAGCAGTTTTCAAATAATTTCATCAGTTTCTTGCCTTTCAGATGCAGATTCTTGTCTCTGATTTGTGTTTTTTATGTAATGTTACTGTGTGCATGTGCACTGCCCAGAGAGGATCTCGTCTCCCCCAAGTCTGTTTTCACTCTGGTCATTAGAATGAGTATATAGATAACAAAGTGGAACATTAGAGCTGATTTTTTAACATTTCTTTTTTCATTTGGTTTCAAAAGACTCAGTGAAACGTGAGTACAATAAGGAGGTCAATCTGAAAGATGCTGCCTGGCAGACTCTTAATCCTAAAGGGCAAATGTTTTGTTCCACTTAAGTCACACTGGTATCACTGGTTCTGGTATCAGCTGGGCTTGGTTTTTTTCCATCCAGGTATTAAGAAGATTGCACTGAGAAGAACCTGGTGCAACAGTATTTTCAGTTTCAGTATTCTTTCCCATCCTCTTCAAACTCTTTTTCTTTCTTTTTCAATGAAGGAGTTAATTAGCCTGATGCTTCATGTGAATGCTGAAGCCCGGTACACAGCAGCCCAGATCCTAAGCCATCCCTGGGTGTCAGTGAGTAAATCCCATTTCACTTGTCTCTAATTTGACATTAAACCTGTAAATCTAACCATTAACCTGTAGTGTTCAGAAGTAGCAGTACAATTAGCAAATAGAACACCTAATTTACTGTAGACACTAAGCTGATGCCTGCCAAGTCCTTCATTTTCTCAGGCAGCAGCAATGGGGAACACCAAAGTGCATTGCTTATTGATTTAAAAGCAATTAATTATTAATAAGTACTAGGTTTACATGGACACAGTCAATGCTTATTTTCAGACATGTTTTAAAAGACAGACTGAATGTGATCTGTGGAGTTCCCTGACACAAGAGAAGACAGCTATTAACGAGTGTATCTATGGATAACAGCTCCTCTCAAACATATTTTTATGGTACTTTATAACACTTCCAGACTTAGGACATGATGGGCCATTTAAAGTGGTGATTTGAAAGAAATCCAAGTGACAAGTATGCTTTTTATTCTTAACACTATTTCAAGCATGTTATTTTTAACTTGCTTGAATCAAACCTGCAGCTTATAATTGTGGGACAAATCAATGCATTGGAAGTGCCACATGTCATTTTAAGAAATAGAAGTTCATTCATAAAGCAGTGAGTGATTGCTCTGTTCCCTTCCTCTGGAATTATAGCTCATGTAGCAGAGTGTTGAAGTGCCTGTCTGAATCTTTACTATGCATTAAAAAGCAGAAAGTACCTGATGATGATAAAAAACTTTTGTTGTTTTTCCTAACTGGAATATTGTGTTCCTTCTTATACAGGATGATGCTTCCCAGGAGAATAATATGCAAGCTGAAGTAACAGGTAAACTGAAGCAGCACTTTAATAACACCCTACCCAAGCAAAATAACACATCTGCTGGGGTTTCTGTCATCATGGTAAGAGAAATTAACATTTTTATACATTGATAATATACTTTGCATATTTTCCTAACAGTGCTCTATGAGCATGTGTGGTGCAAGAATAGCAAACCCAAAACTAGAATAGTCTCTAATTCTAGTCTTTATTGATGGATAATGTGGATTGTCTCATCATTGCTGGAGAGCAACCAAGTCTATCACAGTGTGCCACCTGAGATAAAAACCAGCTTTCAAACAGAAACCTGTGAACACTAAGTTAGGCAGATGTTAAAATGAAGTTTATTAACAATTTGAAGTCTTTCTTTATAAAAATTGTGATTTTTTTTTAAATCATACAACCCACCTAGTTAGTTAAGTAGGCTCTTCCTCTGTCCCTGACCAAGTGCTGCTTGATCTTGAGCATAGTCTTGTTTAACACTACATGTGCCAGGAACCCAGACTCCATTCCAGAAACTTCTTTCTTTCTGATCTCACTGTGGCCCATCCTTGTCTGATGCAAGGATGGACACTGCACACCAAGAGTATCTTCAGTAACTTAAAGAAAATAAAACCAGCCATGGTAACATAACAGGGACTTCCACCCTCACCCTCCCATTATTATTAATCACTCTCAAAGCCCAGCCCACTTATGTTAACAAAGAATTGTTTTAATCATCTGAGAGCCAGTAAATTTAAATAAAATGTTTCTGCCTCCATCTATGTCTTTGCAAATACGTTTATGTGAGTTAAATAGGCAAACAATTTAAATGTAGGAAAAGTGATAACAAAAATAAGTCAGAAAATGGATTTCAGGTTCATGCTCTTGTCTACATTTCATTTGACAGTTTGACTTGACAGTTTGAGAGGGACTTCAGAGCTTCATTCTTTATACTGTTGAGACTATGGATAAGCCTGAAGCTGAAAACTGGTATAAAATGCACTATATGTAATAAGAGCAATTTTAAGTCTAACTCTCAGCCCCTCTCCAACTTGCATGCCACTTAAGCCTGTCTCAGATCTCTGACACAGCATAGCTTCTGGCTTCTTATTGGTGTGGGTTTTTTCTGTTAGCTACTGACACTCCTTCAGCCAGGAAAGTTCACCTCATTTTACCTTTTCCTGCTTTATTTCCTTCTAACAGGTATGGAAGGATGTAAATACATAATTATTTATTGCTGAATGCAGCTCCCAGTTAATGCTGAAAGGAAAAGTAAAACCTTGTTCAAAACACTGTGATCTAATGAGGGTTAAGCCCCCGATTTGTTATTCTTGCCCTGGTTTATCTTGAGCATTGAAATTTAGTTACCTTTGTGTTCAGCAGTTCTTCACTTGCTCCAGCACTCATTGCTTACCAACATTCAGCTTCAGACAAGCACACTTTGTAACTCTCGTGTATTGCAGTGCATTGCTCTCTCAGTCCACCTGCACATTCAGTGGAGCCCCCTTTAGCATCACCTCATTCCAACACTGTCACCCGGCCCATGCAGATAATACCATCCTGTGGCAGATAAGTAAAACTGCACATTCCCAGTTCAGTGTCCCTGCACAGGAGGCTCCTGCTGCCCCCAAAAGCATGTTGCTCTTAATTCATAACTGTTTTTTTTTTTTTCAATTAAAAAAATGTTCTGTAAATCTAAATTTGTTGCAATTGTGTTAGTTCTGCTTAAAGTAAGTCTAGTTTCTGTCCCTTGCTTCCTTCCTTTTTCCTCCTTTCCCAATGCCTGCATTGCTTCCCTCTGAGTAGGTCCAAGGCAATGGTACGTACTAACTGCGATGCTTTGTTCTGCTGCACAAAAAATACATGGTCTCCATTTGTAACAAGAAAGGAGAAATAACTAAGCCAGTCTGAAGTGGAAAAAGCTGTACAGCCACACTAAACCAGCAAAGGAATATCTTTTAAGCACTTAGGGAGAAGGTGTTCTGTCTTGAGTGATGCATATCTGAAATAGGCTAAGCAAACACCAATACAACAATTATTTACTTCCTCAGACACGTCTTGGTCTGTTCTCCTGGAGGTAATTTTGTGCATGTGTATATCTTACTGTATCTAAAAACAGCTAGAAAAAGATGAGAACCCTTTGAAGACAGAAGTAAAGAACAAAACCACTGAACTAAACATTGTTTCTATTTAAAATAAAAATTTCAATTGTCACTCCCTTTATGGTATCAAAGAGCTAGTCAGGAGATAATATTTCCTAAATTAATAAGAAACATTTTCGCTTAGCAACAGTAAAATTAAAGCTGAAAACCCTAAACTGCATTACATAAGAATGTATTGCTGCTATGAGGACAGCACAGGAGAAAATCACTGTCAGCATGAACTGAAAGCATGTCCTTCCCCTTTTAAATAACTTTACCTGCCACTGAAATAGCAGAAACCCCTGTATTTACAACTCTTTTTCCAGCAAGCAAAAAAAGGAAATGCAATGGTGTCTTGATAATGATAAAACTCTTTTAGACCATCACTAATCTCAAAAGCCCAGACCCAGTTCAGCTGCTCCTTTCCTTGCATGCTCCCTTTGCAGTGTTGATTGTCAGTACCAGAGAACTCAGTTGTGGACTATGGAATTTTCTCCTTGTACCTCTATGCAGGTAGGCTAGTGATGTAACTTGAGTTAAAAAAACAAAACAAAACAACAAAAAAAGAAGAGGGTAAGTACCTTATTTCTGTTGTCCTTGATGACTTTGATGCAATAAAGCACATCTAAAAAAAATGAACCATGCTAAATTTAACTTCTGTCAGAAAATTATTTTAGTATTAAATACTTCAGTGAATATTGTACTAGTCAAAATCCACTAAAAACACACAGAAATTTTCACATTAGTAAAGCAAGTCCAATCAAAGAAAATAAATTGCTGTGGAAAAGGCAGAGCACCTGACCTTTACAATTAGCATTTATCCTTTAGAGGGCATGGAAATTGTTGTCTTCATTAGACGTACCACATACTGCAGATAATCCACCTACTGCACTATGGAATTCTCAGTTCTCATTCCAACCTGTTGCTCCCTTCTCCTGTAAACTCATTTTTAAGTACAGAATTCAGAAATTATGCTTTTTTGCCACCATGAGAGGTCATTTGCCTACTCTCAACAGTAAGCAGAAAAGCAGGCCCTTTTCTTGAAGACAGAAAAAAGGTTTGGGTTTCCATCCATCACCATCCCCCGTGGCTCCCCTTCTGTACCGTGTGGTTTGTTACGGGAACTGTATCACTGAGTTCTCAGTAAGCATCATCTGATTCCTTGTGTCTGCAAAAACACAGGTACATAAATTTTGCTAATAGTTGCTAAGACAAGTTCCTTCTCCATCACAGCCACTTGTGCCATCTTTTTTTCCACATCAGACTTGCAAGACAAAAATTTTAAACCTGCAACAGCATGGCAAGCATACATCTGGAAGATAAGTTTGCCTTACATTTTCTAAAATCAGCATCACAAAAATTATACCATTCATTATATAAAAGATTTCTGATGTTATTTCTCCTTTTTTTTCTCCTGGCTGTAATGCATGCACTTTGTCTTGTAGATTGTTTTAACCCTTAAGTTAAGAGAGGGCTGTTTTTAAGTGCTGTTTCATGTTTTGCCTTGGGTTTGTTTTGTTTGTTTGTTTGTAGAACACAGCTCTAGATAAAGAGACTCAGATTTTCTGCAGCAAGCGCTGTCAGGACTCTGGTAGAGCTGGAATGGAGAAAATTTCTGCAATTGCTGCTGCAGCTGCTGATCCTCGTGTGGCTGGGTCTGAGCCCCTCCTCCCTGCTGCTCCTGAGCCACTCCGGTCCCCCGCGCTGCCTTCTCCTGAGCTTGCTGGCGATCAGCCTGGTGCGTAGGACTGGGGAACACAAACCCAACTGAAGCTCCCCACACTCTGGCCACAGTTTTCTTCATTTCCCATGACTGTTTTCAGTTTGTGTGCACCTCTCGTGGCAAGCCCCAGCCAGGTCTGATCCTCTCTCTCACAGCGGGTGAGCGAACCACATCTTGGGAACAGCAGTAGGGGAAAGACTCTGGCAATGTTAGGTGGTTTTTTAAGTTCTCTGTGTTAATAATTAACTCCATTTCACAGCCTTGGGCTCTAAATAGACTAACTTATGGTGTAGCTAACCATATTTTTATATGAGCAGTGAGGTGGGGAACAGGTACCTGGCCTCACCTCCACCAGCAGGCCCCATTCTGTTCTTCTGATGGGAATTTTCAGAAAAGTGGGAGAGGCAGACAAGGGAAGAAAACTTCTATTTGCCTTCTATTCCAATGCCTCTATTTTTAGCCAAGTTTCTACTAAACTTGAAGAGGCAAATTTTCATGAAGAATTTTTTTAGTGGACTAACTGTAAAATATCATGAGAAACACTTGGAGATAGAGAGGGAAGGATGGTTGTTTTCCATCAAGTTTGTTATCTGACTTGCAGGCAGGGTAGTGTTTAGATAATATGAATTTAAATAAAGTAACTTGGGATGTAAACATGAGCAGTGGACATTTATTTGTTACGAAGACTGGAGTGAAGGAAGCCTTTTTGCTTTAGCCATTTTCTATCCTAACCACAAGTGTCCCATCCACACCTTTCTCCAGGGTCAGACTACCTGTTAGATAAAATAAAATTACTGTGGGCCTGTGAAAGGAAAGCCTGCTGCATGTTTTCTAAGCTATGATGAACTGAGCAGCTCCTAATTCTAGGACAAGCTGATAGAGGAGCTGCAATCAATAGCCATCAGAGGTTTGTCAGTGCTATCTCCCCCTATTCACCTGGTGCAGGCACTGGAAACCAGGATTGGGAAGCAGCTCTCCTTAATCTGCAGTCACAAAATAGACGAGGTTTTATCTTTCCCATAATGCTTAGTTCAATAGAGTATGTATTCAGCTTAATCCTTTTTCTTTGCTCGTTCTTATGAATTGGTCATAGCTCATTTTTTCTCTTAGCTATACTTTCTACTAGAATTGTAAAAGACCTGCAATAAACTTTCTTCATTAAAAAAAACCACAAAACTCAAAATCTTATTAATTTCTTTGGGAGCTCAGTTATTTTGCCAGTGCAACTGTTGTCTTATTCCCTCTGGAGAGACTGAACAATTAGGTGCCTACCAAAACAATTTAATAGAATTAATTTGAGGGACTCCCATAAACTTCATTGGTTTAAAGTTCATTGATTCCTATGAAAGACATGAATAAACATGGTTGTTTCACTTTTTGAAGAGCATTTAAAGATCAGAAAGTGCCAACTGATGGTAGCTGAAAGATGTGTAACATCTTGGCAAAAGAAATGGCATTAAAGGTAGGAAAACATGGCATGTCTTAAATTACGATAAAAAGGTTGGGCTACAACCAGTCCTTGTTAATTAATTTTGTTGGGGGCTCCCTGGAGTAAGTTCAATATACTTGAAGAGTATGGGAATAGCCTTTGTGTAAAATAACTTGTATTTTGGTACAGTGCACAAATATGAAGCTATCACTCTAACCTTACTCAGAAGGGAAACTGTTGAGAGTCTGTAGCTGGCTGCCTGTGTGGTTGGGGATTTCTGCAACAAGTCTCAGACTCAGCCAAAGAAAGGATGTGGAATTTCAGGAGGAGCAGGCTAACCAGCCCCCGCAGCAAAGACAGGGAGCCTCCAAAAGAGCTGAACTGAGAGACCAGCAGAGAGGCAGCATCAAACAAATAATGAATTCTGGGTTAAGTTCTGTTTTTCCTAAGAGGATGGATTCAGCTATGAAAAAAAACAAAACCTCCATGAACTGGCAGGGATTTCCAACAAGTTGTGTTGCACATATAATTATGCATCTGTAACAGAAAGGATCATCATTTGCCTGGTCAGCTGCCAGTTCTGAACTATTACCTTTTCTCATGGAAGAAGAAAGTAAAGACAAATACCCTGAATTCATAAGTTCATGACTGATCAACATCTAAACATTCTTTGACAAGACAGAACAGAGGCAGGTGCCAAAATGCCTATTTAAAAATAGTGCTGCCAACTGGGAAAGATGATCTTATGGCCAAAAATCAGATAAAAACATAGATAGCTGGGAAAGTCCTTAACTCTTTGTGTGACCCTGGCAAAATTATAGCACTACTCCATGCCTTAAAATAGCTCCACATAAGTTCAGTCTGCATAGGTGCAGGAGGTATCACACTTCAACATAAAAATAAAATAAAAACCTGTTGGTTAACACTAAAACACTTAATGAAGGTTCCGAAGTATCACATGTGGTTTCTTACCTGCTGCACTTTCATTTAGTCCTTCTCTCATTTTAGAGCCACCAGTTGCTGCTGGAAGAAGGCAAAAATAGTTCTGGTTCACAATTGTTACACATTTGTCAAAGAGGACTGTTACAAACACTACACAGTGACAGCTCTATTGCTACCATGCCTACATTTTAAAGAATTAATTACTAAAAACCCCAATCTTTTTAATTATCCTTGGTCTTTTTAGGTTCTTTGAAGGTGAGTACTTGTCACAGTGGCCCAATGGAGCCATTGCTGCAGTTCTAGATTCAAAGTCCCAGGACTGAATCCTCTCCTGCTCTAAATCAGCACAACACTACGTCCACTGGGGTTCCCATCAATATTTACCCTTACAGACCATTACCCCCATTCTGGAACATCAAAAAATTATTTTAAATAATTGTCAAAATACATTAATGAAGACAATGTTTAATGATCATGTTACTTCCATCAAGTATTGACTCGTTCTTAACAGCTAATTAAGAATATTTACACAGGTCAGTAAATCTCATTTAATCCTGGTTTTCATATCTTTCTTCCTCCCAGTAGTCACTGGTCTAATTATTATAGCCTGATAGCATAGATCTACTCTTCTTCACTTTTATATAAATCCATGTATTTATCAATCAATCATCTTTGGTTTTATCAGTTTTTAAATGGGAAATTATTTTTCGCATTTACTCATTCTTTCTCTCAAGCTACATCCAAACAGCAACTGGAAATGCACAAAACTAGCAACCTACCCAAAATGCTCATTAAGTAAAACTGATGGTTTTAAGATGACAAAAAAGACAAGCAAATCAAACCCTCCTACTTGCACCTTCAATGTCTAATGCACAGAAATAGGTATTTAGTTGAGCTTTTCTGTCAGGGGAATCCTCTCTAGTAGGATTTTTGTTTCCTTTTTAAACTAAATTAGCATTATGAAAAAAAATACCAGGGCAGGGACTGGTAGCAGCAAGAAGCCATGCAGCCATCCACTAGAAAGCTCTTGCTTCTGTTCTTGCTTTTTTTTTTTTTCCAAAGAGAGTTTGAATTTTAAGTGCTTTTGTTTCCTTTGGAAACAGGATGCCAAGAGTGCAGGTTTCAGAAAAGCACAGCTTCGTCAAGAAGTACCAACAACTGTTCCCTTCTCCCAAAAATAACAGGAGAGATAATTGCCAATTAACAGGAAATACTGAAGTCTAAAGCATTTAAATGCTGAATGTTTAAACACTTGCAGCTACAGAGGTTTGAAAAAGCATCCCATGCTCACAGGATAAGCAAGGCAAAAAGCAAAATGGGAGAGCAATGTATGAACTCCTCTCTCTGTTACTGGATATTGCTATCACTGAGTGCACCTAAGTCTCACCACACAACCAGACTGAGCTGTGCCTACAACATTTTGCAGCTCAGAGCTCACACAGCAGAAAGAAAAATACTATAATAACTTGAAGAAAGAAAAAAAATAATAAATGATCACATCTCAAACTTCATCCATTTAGGAAACAGCAAGTACCACATTGTGGGAACCTCTTTTTGTCTGTTCCCAGGCAATGCAGCATCATTTCCAAAGCACACATCGCGCTGCCTTTAATTAGCTGACAGGATGATGCAGTCCCAGGGGCAAGGCTGTGTGCAGATTTTACTAAATACATCTCTTAGTTTCAAGACTACACTTTCCAGTATTGTCTCAATTAATTTACAAAAAAAAAAGTAGTTTGATTTCCTTCAAGAGTTGTGACATATTTTACATTCCTTTTATAACAATGTGCTTCTTGATAATGAGTCTCAACTAAAAGTAAGCTATTTACAGGTAGAAGTTAGAATTTATTCTTTCAAACTTTGTATGTTTTAACACATTTTTACCTCATGACACTGGTTGTATTTGAATTGAGGAGCTTTAGGTTAAACGTAGTTGAATTTCAGTGCATCTAAGCAAAATCTGAAACCTACATTTTCTTTTGCCCAGAGCTTTTAAAGAGCAGCTTTAAATTACGATGCACCATTAACTGTAATCATTTACTGAAGATCTTAGGTTGGTTCTGTATAAAAGTAAAGTATTTTGGATTTCATGTAATGTTGTATCATGTGGGAAATCCATGCAAGTGACTCATTTCAAGTTTTACACAAACATCCTAACTCTGTATGGGAGAGGTCTCACTGGTTTAGAGTAGTACTCTCAGAATGGCCCATCTCTGGTTCTATTTAAGGAGGATAAAGCCAGTTTCTCAAGAACAATATAGTGATCTGTTATTCCCTTCAAATTACTTCTGGGAGAAAGAGAAAAAAAAATTATGCCATACCACAAGCACACTGAAATCTCTATGAAAATGAAATTTAGAACATAAAGTGGAAAAACTACAACCTAGACAGTCACCTTATCTAGGCCATTCTTATTCAATACACCTAACAGCAATCATGTCCTGACTAAAGCTGCAATAACATTCACTTCCCATTACCTTGGTGTCAGTTCAGCTCCTTGGGATGTTTTATCAGGAACAAATCGCTGCAGATAGGTGGAGGACTACCAAGAGGATGTCAGGGCCAGAAACAATAACAGAAACATGCACAGCTTGCCTTCAGGTGTAGAGACTTTATGATTGCAGACAGCACAACACAGCCAAGAACTGCAGAAATATTCTCAAGTCTCACAGCATTCATTTACCTCTGCCTGCAGTGGCACCACAACACAAACTTCCTTCAGAGAAAACCCCACTCTGACCACCACATCTTCCTTCCAGATCCTACAGCATTTCTATCAGCAATTTGCTGATAGAAAATGGAAGGGGTTTCAAGCTACATTTGCCAAGTACTTCTGCACAACCCAACCAAGCAGCACTGCTGCAGAGCACTTCCCATAACTACAGCTGGCAGCAGCTCTGTTTGAACTTACCAGGGCAGAAGAGAGGCCAGACTGTCACATAAAGAAATGCTCCTCATAAATGCTCCCTCTGCATAAATGCATTTGAGAAGAGGGGTCTGTCCCTCTCTTCAGGACTATTCTGCCATTAACAGCCAAATGAGGCCCAGCTGCAGGTTAATGCCTGGCACCTGCTGATTAAACAGGCTTCAGGTGATCCACGTGACACAGGTGCTGCCCTGCAGAGAGTAACAAGTACCTGAGTAGCTGGAAATTTGACCCTGTTTTCCATCTCATCACAAACAGCATGAGGTGGACTACTTCAGCCAAAGCTGAGATCCCAAGTGCATGCCCAGGCCCCCAAGATGGTGTCAAAGGTATTTGGGTTTACCTGTGGAAGGAGGGGACGTCCCACTCACCAGAGCAGTCCAGAACAGGGGTGTCTTCGCTGGCCTGCTCACGGAGGAGAAGGTGAAGATGTCCTTTCCCACAAACTGCTGCAGCACTCCAATGGCAGAACACCACACTGCAGCAGCTGCTGCTTCCCAAGGAGGGCTTGATGCATCAACTGGCCCGATGCAACTCAGGACAGCACACACAGGTACAGCTGTGCTTCCAGTTTGGGAAAGCACCTCATGATCCAATAGAGCCCCTTCTAAAACAAGCAATCTAAGAAATCAACTCCCCAGGAAAAATTTTGGCTCCAAGATCAGGAACTAATATTTCTATCATTAATGAAGTGTTTCTTCATAAAGAGAAGACTTTCAGGATTTCCATTTGGCAAAACACACCTTTGGGTTGGTTGGTTGGATTTTTTCCCTCCACCCAGCTTAGGAAACCCACTGGTTTGAGACAAATGCAAATTGCAGTTCAAGATCATTCCAATTTCCCCTCAAACTCTGCTGATATCAGGCTGTGAATGTTGTTGAACTTGAGGAAGTGTGAAGTACAAGTTCTGCATAACGAATATGCAGTACACATAGCTCAGTACATCAGGCACTTCCCACAGACATGACCCACTACAGCCTTTGCTTAATCCCATCATCCTTGTGCTACACAAAACATGAAAATGTAACTACTGATATACCACAACCACCTCTGTATGAAAATGCAGAAAGCACAGGAAACTTTCATACACACCAAAAGTACATGAAATGCATCAGCCATGGCACCTCTGTCCTCTGATGGGAATATACCCTGAATCACAAGAACCCAGTACTCCACTGAAGGTCTCAATTACAAATGTAATTTTATTTAATTTCTTCACTCAAACTGAATTTTCTCATTCCAAGTCTTTACTGAGAGTAGTTAAATGCTTAGAAAAACCAGGAACTGCTCTAGTAGGCAGCTAGAGAAATGTATGTATCAATACAGATATGGAATGTAAATTTCAACTCAGAGATCACAACATACAAAGAAGATTTTTATGCAATACAGACTTACAAAACAGTAACAGTTCTTTTCACAAATATTTTCACAGAGTTCTGCACAGCAATCTTGTAGAAAAGTAGATTTGTGCAACACCAAAATAACTTATTGTTCCTTAGTATAAATTATTTGTCATTTCCTAAAATAAAGAGGTAATTTAATATGACTGGGCAGGATCTGACTGGATTTGGTGGTAGCAAAATACAAAAGACATTGCTGCTATAGGCAGAAAAGGAATATGGCATGTGCTACAGTATTGCAGGGGCATGTTCTGATGAAAAAGAAAGAAAAAGTGTCCTGCAAATCTTGTGCTTCTGCTGCTGGATGGGGGCTGTGCACCAGCAAGCACCTGCTGCCTCCCTGCTTTCACAGTCAACCAGCAGAAATGTGCTTTGGAACTTGCCCCTGCTAAAAAACACCTGCCTCCGTGGGCTTCTGATCTGAAGCCTTCAAAATTAGCCTTTCATATTTGGAGGAACAATCCACATTTTGGTGTGCTTTGAAGGAGATGCCAGGTAGAACCTAAAAAGGATTCACACTTGATGTAACACAAACTTCATTCCCGATTTCTCTCGTAACTGCACGAAACATACAACTAAAAAAAGAACTAACTGTCTAGGCCTAGAAACATGCTTGAAGAGTAACATTGGTGGAAATGATTTGCAAAGTTCAAAATTACATTAACCATAATTTAAATATTACCCCTTGATTCCCAGAAACTTCGGTGCTGATGTAGTACAATCATTTGGAAAAGTATGAGACAGTGTGGTACGGATAGCACAGATTAAAATTCCCCCAATACCATAATTAATTTCCGTTATGTTAAAATCATATATTCCTCAGGGTTATAGATAAAGCTTCAGATGGAAAATCTGTTTCTTCATAATATAGCTAGAATGTGAGTTTTAACCATCTTTACTTTAGGTTTTGTTTACATACAGGGATCAAAATAGACTTCTCATCGTGACTAAAAATATAGATTTTTTTTAACTACAGAACCCAGCAGCTGGTTTTCTGCTTCCTTCCCCTTCCCCCAAAAAAGTCAAGCGAGGTCTACAAAAATAGCAATTAACTTTAAAAAATAGGTTGCTTCTTCCAGCAAATTTAAGTTACATTCAGATGTAATAGAACTATTTATAATGAGCCGTGTGGCAGCTCGACCGAGGGAGGCAGGGCTGTGTGCAGCTCCCTCCTGGCCACAGCTGCTCCTGTCAGTGCTCATCCCAGCCTCTGGGAAGGTCAGTACCTGGTTTGGTACTCGTGGTGCCAGCGATTGAAATCGTTGTAGAAAACCACGATGCTCCCGGACGCCATTCCGGTCATTATGCACCTGAGGGAAGCAGATTTACCGATCAGAAAACAGGCAAAACACCGTGCAGCACTTTGTGTGGTCAGCCTGAAGCCAGAGCTGAGAGCTGGACAACAGAACTGTTCACCAGCAGCCCTGTCCTGCAAGGCCACTGGGGATTCCCCAGGATTATTTCTTGGCTGGTTTTTGGTGGGTACTGGAGCAGGATAAAGCCCTGGTGTAGCAGCCAAGTGAAGGAAGGCCAGGAGACGTGTTCATTTCAGTTTCAACTCCCCCAGTTAAGCACATCTACATGAAGGAAGTGGGTGTGGGCACAGGCCTTCAGTTGGAAATACTAAAACTGAAGGCTTTGATTGTTTTGGATGCTCCTGAAAGCAATCCCTGGAATTTCCCACTGAGACACTCGTTCTTTCTGAATTCCTTACCCTCGGCCTGCTACCAGAGATCATTTAGATATGTTTGAAAAGCCATGACCCTGACACAGCACACATGAGTTTCTATATCATCTTCTCTCCATTCTCATTAAATTATTACAAAAATCAGAACTATAAAGATGTATAAAATCCTGGCATTTTGGGGGGAAAAAAAGCCTTAGAATTAAAAAATTCAGAGTAAAAAATTGCAATATTGTCTTCTATACAAATACTGAGATCATCAAAACATTGCATTTTGATAGAATCACACAATATCATGTCAAGAGCACCATTTTGATTGTTTTTCTATTAGGTTAAAATATCTTTTTCCACACTCTCAAACACATAACATTCATGCATACCAAATAAATAACTCTGATTAATTACCTGTAGTTAATCAGTAATTACTCAGTAAAATACTCTGAGTAGATCTCTTCCTTGTCTTCAAATCCAAAGGTTCTTAACTTGAGTGCATGGATAAATTTCTGTATGTCCATATTAAATTTCAGTTCATTAACATGTCATCAATAACAGTTTAAAGACTGTCTAAATGCAAAATTTCCGAGGTCTAAAATTCAACAGCTGTAACTCCAGGTTTTGAAATACATTTAACAGCAAGGGCTTTTTTTAATGGAAAACTGCTTCATCAAAAATGCCAATAATCTCTCATTATGCTTATCAAGAAGCTGTTCAGTGTTTCATTGAAGTCCACAGGTTTTACCAGTCTGGATTTTTTAAAGTTCATTTTGTGTTCAGTTTTAGAAACATAGATAAAAATTTTATAACATTCAGTATGGACTTCAGCAAGTGGAAGGCTAAGGGCCTCAGCAACATGCTTTACTGCACAATGTAGACATCCCTATGGGATTTAGGAGACAAATCTGCTTGAAAAGTACACAGGAACACCACTTAGTATACACACCACAGCAAATAAAATCCTAGCCTGAAAGCTAAAGGTGTACAGATGAAATGGAAAACATCCACCTTATAAACAAACCATATTTTTGTGATAAAAGTACTGAAGCATTTTCAAGTACAGTTGCATTGGAAAGTGTGATGTGAAACTGCACTAAAGATTTTAACTGGTCACCTTCAATAGAAGTCTTCAAAAAGGGTCATGCTGTATGTGGATAAAATAACTTTTCTAGAACTGAGAATGACTCTTTGCTTTAGCAAATCTATGGATATGTGGAAGGAATCTTGTTGTGCTACTATCCAACTGTTCTATTTTTAACATAAAGGTCTGGAATTAGGAATGTGATTCATCTTGTAAGGGAAAGAAGAGAGATGAAAGCACACATGTAACCTTCCACCTCCATGTGACCCACACTGTACATTGGTGCAGACCAATAACTCAGCCTATCCTGAAAGTCTGCCAAAGTAAGATTTCTTGGATCTCTCTTCATTCCCTAAAGAGCTGAAATCCTGAAAAAGATTATCTGCCCTAAACACATGTTAAAAAAAAAAAACCTTACGCAAGCACAGAATTCTCAAGATAATCACCAGTATCTGTGATCCACAATCAGAAATCACAATCAGAAGAACAACAAAAATGCAATATAATTGTAAATATATATTCCCCAAAACTCTCATCCAGACCAAACTTTGTTCTCACCTTTGGTCATAGGACAGGGCCATGGATCGGATTCCAGCATCACAGCCTGGGTAAGCAAAGAGCTGCTTGAGGTCCCACACCTGCCAGACCATGACAACTCCGTTGTCTCCACCTGTGAGCAGATACTGTCCATCCCGACTCAGCTGAATGGCCTAGGGGCAAATCACAGGGAGATTTGTCAGACAAATGTGTGCTGCTCTTAATTCCCCACTTTTCCTTTCAATAAAAGGTTTCATATTGACAGCTGAATGCCCAGGGAGACTTTGATATCAACACAAGCTTTTGGGAAGCAACATTACTGTTGTGTTATTTTACCCAGCAAGGGAATTAATGCTGTTATGCACAAATCTCCAATACATCAGATGTCACTAGTTAAGTCTCACCTGACCTGTGATTTATTCCATGTTCCAAAGTTCCAATATGAGGTCAGCTAAAGAAATTTACTCTTCTAATTAGCTAGATTTACAAGATGCAGCAGTACTGGCATTAAAATATAGCACCTGACATTCCCCCAAGGGTCTTTAATACCAGCCTAGCAGAAGCTGAACGTTGACAGGAACTGAACTGTTATACAAATCACTAAAATTAATTTAGACCAGCACTTTCAGATTCCTACACTAGATTAATAAAATAATGATCCACCCTCTCTTAACAGAGACTGTTTCCTTTCACCATCCATCCTGAAACTCTCTGTGAAAAATTCAATGGCATACACCCTGACTATGTATGCATGATGAGAACGGATGGCAAATCTGTATTTGAAATCTTTATTTGGGAACCAGGTCATGAAGAAAGATGGGGTATCATTGGTTTTCAGAGTCAAGACTTCTTCAAACAGGAATCTCCAATCTATTGTGATATTTCTTGTGTGCTATTGGAAAAAAAATCAAGATACATACTAACTATCCAGAAGAATAATTTTCCTTCTTTACCTGATGACTATACTGGATGATACTATCAGATATTAAATGAACTTAATACATTAGAAATCTTTCTTAAAAGAGGGATTTTCCCAGTTTAAAGCAAAAATGGGGCTTAAGAGAACTGAACTTGAAATTTTAGTAGAGTAAGTGCTAATTTATGGGGTGAGAGAGACCATGATGTACCTAGCCCAGTGGTGCATCCCCAGCAGTGGCAACAGGAGATGCTGGCAGGCTGGTCAGCACACTGCCCCTTCCCCCTGTGCACCACAGCACCCAAAATCACTGGATTAGGAAGATCAGAAAGTTTGCCTGTTCCTTTTAGTATCTATTTATGGAAATGCTGCCCATGAATTTTCTTAATCTGTTTTTCAGCCTGCTGCTGATGCCTTCTGAAGGGGGCAAGAATTGGCAGAAGTTTGCCACAGGTTTATTACCTGTTTTGAGGTGATCCTATCAGTTTCAGTGAGTACCCCATAGGTCTCACATTGTGGGGTTTCCTGAGTAAAAGTTCTCCATTCATCTCAGCCATAGCCTTCATCACTCTGTAAACCTTCAGCATTCCCCACCACAGAAAGCATTGAATGAAGCTAATTCCCAACACTAACCCTTGGGAGACTCCATGGCTGACTTTTCTCACAGCAGTAATATCTTTTCCACGTGGATCTCAGTAATTACTACTACAGAAACCCTGAGAGGGATAAAAACTTCTTCTGAAAGGAGGATCCTGCCCTGCTGCTGTACAGAAAAGAAATGTAAGCAGTAGAGAATACCAGGCCCTGATTTTACAGCCTCATCCTCCAAGTGTCCAGAAAAACTGAAAGGTTTGCAGCGTTTTCCAAAGAAACAAAACCAAAAAGTGGAATGGATTCTGTCATGTGGAATGACATCAGCATGAGGCACCAGCAAGATCAAGACCCTTGAAACTTCGTTTCGGACCATGATTAATAATTCCAGCAAGCCCAAACCTTTTCCTATACTCTCTTTCTGTTTCCAGGTGCCTCTTCTCTGCTCTCTTTCTGACTTTTGCTCCCCAGCTTGACTTCTGTTTTTCCTTCTCTGCTCTGTACTTTTAGATTTGTCCACAATACTCAGGAGCAGCCTGTCCTTGGTTCTACCCTTGATTCTGCTTTTCTGCCTCCTCATCAGTTCTTCCCTTTCCTTGTCCAGGGTCACACCATCACATTTCTTGCCACGGCTCTTTTGTGCACCTCTTTGTGAAGGATGATTGGTTGCAGGCAAAAACTACATCCACGGCCTACAGATGTTCAGTACAGAATGTGGATGCTAAGCATTATCTACAAATGTGTTCAACTTAGGGTTTGTGAATCAGCTAAATTTGGGCAGCCTTTCAACGAAATACACACCCTTCACATCAGGATTAACTTGTGATAAATTTCAGCCGGCCCAACTTCTCAACAGAATGATGTAAGAACAGAGGATGTTCAGAGCAGTGGCTTTTAAATTCCAAACACACACGTTCTACAGACAGACTCATTCTCTTTGACTAAAACATGGTCACTGGAAGGCAAGGAAATTGCCTCAGGATGATAGTCTACAAGCAAAATTCCAGCTCAAAGATTTAAATTTAGGAAACGGATAGAAAGAACTGAATATGGGATTTTGCAAACATCTCTCTCTCTGCTGAAGTCTGTAATTACTTTGGCACTTGCAGTCTCTGCTTATACAGGTTTGCAAATACGCAAAACTTTTTACATACCTCAGGAAAAGGAAGTTTGGGGCTTTTCTTAACATAGAGAATTTATAGTGCGCGCACCACAAAAAAATCAGAGAAACAAAAACACAAGGACATTACGTTCATGCAACACTGAACTGTTTATACAGACTGCTGACAAGCCTAGAAACCAAAATATACAGCGTGTGTAAGATACTGCTTTGTGAGCAACAGTAACTGAAGTCAGACATATTGCACATCTGTATTTTTTGTATTGCTGCACTCTATTACTGTGATGCCAAATACATCCTGTAAGAATTATACGATGTGCGACACTTAGATTAAGACAGAGCTTCTATATTATGTTATAAATTTTGAGTGTTTACTGCAACAACTCCCAAGGAGTCAGAATAGATCACATTGCTGGAATTTTATTTCATACAATAACTTTAAAAGGAGTGTAATTGAAACACAAACATATACTGTAAACAAAATGTAACACTGAGCAAAAAAAAAAAGATTATAAACCTATTCCAGTTGTGTTTTGAATTATGACAAGACATACATGTAAATTTAGACACAATAAAGCAGAACATACTGAGTTTTTCCAACCATATCTAAGTATGGAAAACAGAATACTAGCCAAGGTTAGAACTGAGTATTTTGAGTTGAAGATTCTCCCTCTCCCCCCCAAAAAACACATGTTCCAACTATTAATTGCTTCTGTGATTGTTGCTATCAGAAACGTGCTAAGCACCTCGAAAGCACAGACACAAGGAGCTTGAAAACTCTAATTTAGAGGCTGTCTTAGAAGAGTAGAATAAGACAGGGGCAGAAAACTAACTGATAAGGCTGAAAATTATCTAGAACTAGCATGCACTGAGTAGATGATCACGAGATCTAACTAAGCACACAAGTATTAAAGAGATTATTCATTAGAAGCAAAAATCAATAAGGGGTGGTTTTCTTCTCTAGAGCAATAGTAGCCTCCTAAGGGTATTTCCAAATTGCAATGAAGACCGTGACAAATAATTATTTGCTACACTTATAAAATTCAGCTGATGAAAATCCATTAACCTTATGGTCATGGTTCACTTGAATTTTATACTTGAGGCTTTTACTGAAGAAATGCTATATTAAAAGGCAAATTAAAGCCATTAATCTTTAACTCTTCCACTACCTGCAACACGCAGTAGGTTTTGTGATCTTTTGATTAAATAAAGTACAGGCTTTGAACCCTTACTAATACCTGTGCAATTTTACTAAGTCATTGGCTTGTCATGAAGACAAGATGTTGATTTATTTAATTTTTATTGTTTATAAATAAATTTCTCAGCCACTTGCCTATATATACATTTATATATAAAGGGATGAGGGAATGAATGAAGGGATGAAGGAATGAATGGAAGAAAAAGGTGACCCTGTCAACATTTCAGTTTCATGATATGCCCTTCAAGATTTAACAAACGAAAGGATGCTTTTACTCCCAAGTACTCCAGCTGGTATAGAGGACGACATGAATCAATTTTACTGTTCTGCTTTTCCCCAGCGTAGTTTATCTGCAATTCTGCTAGGTATGAAACTGAAACAACCCTGCAACTAATCTTTCTCACAACATGAGCTTCAGACTCTCAAATAATCCCCAAAGTGCACAATTTGAGCAATGTTCTAAAAGCTGCATTTCTGACTTGTATTTCCTTGGAAAGTCTCAAAACTTTGCACAAACCCCTTTTAACGTTTCAGGTTTTTGAAAGGCAGTGCTTTGTAAAAAGGCAGAGCTGACACTGTGACAGCTCTGGCTTACAGCAGCAGGAGTCTTGTGGGCACTTTCACATTTCAAAACAGACTCAGGAAAGGAAAATAAATTGGTTCCTCTGGGTGAAACAGCATACAGTCTTTGTTTAGGGTAAAATAACTTTACCTCTCAGAACAAGCACACTATTTAAAGTTATTCATTAAGATATCTAAACACTACATGGTAGATGTGCTGCGATATGCCTAAGCTCCACTGAGCAATACAGTATTTAAAACAAAAACAGGTGGAAGGCATTGATTAGACCCTGAATTTCCCCAGAGCGTCTGAATTTTTTCTGGCAGTTTTCTAGCACAAGAATACAAGAAAGAAAATCAGAATGTTGCTCCAAACATCACTATTGAAAACTGCTGGTTTTGCCAATAACGTCCTGAAATACCGGCCCATAATGACAGAGGAAAACTGAAACTGTTAAATTACAGATTCCACACTTATGACCTTTTTCCTTCCCTTTTCTATCCTCCCCAACCAAAATCCAATGAGGAGAGTTTGTCAGCACAGCCCATGGGTAGGTGCTATTCATTTTAAATGCCCCACTTTAATCATGCAGTTGCCACTCTCCTTCAGAGATGATGTAGTGCAGAAGCACTAGCAGAGACGCTGTAGGTTGTTTAAGCATAAAGCTCAGCTGGGACCACTGGGAGAGAAAGAAAAGAAAACAAAACAAAACAAAATAAATCCCAAACCCCTCCACAAATGTAATTCTGGCCCACAGAGAGCAGAACTTCCATTGCCTCCAGCAACATTCCTAAAGCTGTGGGTACTGACTGAAACACTACAGAAATTGTTTTAGCCGGCAAGGGATTTCTAGATATTTTACAGATTTGCTGGCCTAGCTGACAACATAATCACAACTGAAAGTGACAGATTATCAACATTATTAATGTAAAAAGAGAAAACACTGTGATATGGTCTTGCTTTATGGAAAGAACTCTGGGATGAAGGGTAGGCTGAAAATCTCAGAAGTATTTGTACAAGGACAGCCAAAGGTACCGTTTCAGGAAATTGATGCAAAATCTACATTAATTTGAAAAAATGTCTGGGGACAGAAATATACACATTCCTACTTCACTTCCCCAGCCTCAAACCTGCACTTGTGGCTGCCATAGAACACAGAGATCAAATGCCCCCTAACCCCTGCAGAAGGCACTCTCACTATGGAAAAGAGACCTACACAGAGAGTTATTTCTGCATATTCCGCCACCAGCACAGCTGACATTTTGAATGGATGACATATGGATACTGGAGTAGCAGAGCATAGTACATGATAAGAGTTTTAGAAGGCTTTAACTGGAATATCCTGAGCTGTACCAGAAACGTCAGTGCTAATGAAGCAGTTACTGTTCCATACAAATTAAAAAGTGGAAATAATGAAGATCAAAATTCTTTCAAATATATTGACACATTCTTCCATCTTTAGTACGGAAAGAAGTGCTCACAACTTTGCACAAGAGCTGAAAGAATGCCAGTAATTCTGTAAAATGAACATGACAATAGAGAGGGATTTTCTTCCTGACATATGTAATCCAAATAAAGGAAATACTTTTGAGAGTTTTCAACTCAAGAGAACATTGGAAATCCCAGCAGCTGAGTTCCTGGAGTCTTCCATCAGATTATGAAAGTCAGCTGGAGGTGTGGCACCGCAATACAGCTGGCAGCTTCTGTTCTGTTTCATAGATACTCTTACACAGGAACTGTCAAGAAACCTTCATTTTGCATTATAAAATAATTTTCATAAAGCCATAAGCTTAAAATGCCTCCTGCATAGTTTTGGACTTGCTCCATGTCTCTTGCAGCTAAAGATGTGGAACTTTGCTGCCTGCTTAGCAAATGCCAAAGGGCTAAAGAGTTGAAGTACAGACATATCCCTATAAACTTCCTGGACCTCAGCACAACACATGCTATCTGAACCAAGATGCAGGAATGCAGCCAGTGGTGCCAAAAGAAAGGGAAAGCTAACATCCAAAGCAGTATGTCCACTGACCTGCTGCCTTCAGACTCAAAAGTAAAGATGCAGCTCAGCCTCTCCTGGTCAGCAATGAGTAATATTTGTATTCTCTGGCTCAAGGAAATGCCTACACAGTATTCCTTTATGAACAGAGTCCTAATGTTATTAAGAGTACATGGTCCCCTTAAATTTTTTCAGAATGCTGCAATGCTATGGTCTAATACCACACAGTTATGGTCTGGCTATAGAAAGAGTCTCCACACAGCTCCAACATTGACAGGTTTTCCCCATGGAACTGATAGCACGCATTTGAGGACACTCACCCTTATCTTGTCATCTGCTTCCATAGTGGCTTGAAGTCTCCCATTCACACTGAACACACAGAAGAGGCCGTTTTCGTAATATATGACACAGTGGCCTTCTCTGGAAGCTTGAATAAGTTTTGGTCTCAGGCAGCTTTCGGGACCTTGTAATCTTTCAGGACCTTCTAATGTCCTCAGTAGATCTCCATTCATAGAATGTATGAGACATGGTCCTTCTAGCGAGACAGAATAGGATCTCACGTTATTGAGTTATATGCTCAATTAAAGACATATCAAATAATAAGTCATGACTTCTACTTAAATAGTCACTATTATAATACATTATAATGGGTTTAGGTGGATTGCCTATGAGTTCAGGGGGGCCAGAGAGTCAGATGAACATCTTATCCCTTAAAAGCTTTGCATTAAGGTATTTTAGAGCACCTATCACAACCAGTTAGACACCTAACAGATTGCCTTTTGTGGATTTTCTTTTAAAGCTGGGAGTAGTTAATTTTGAGAGTTAATTTTGAGTAATTAAACATACTGAACCTTAAAAAGAGATTTTCACAACACAGAGCTAAGAGTAATGAATTTACACATGTAAGTATTGTAAAAGTGTATGTTCTCATATTAAGATTTTAAGCCATACGTGACCCTGTAAATATTTGCTTTTTTACCATATTTTGACAAATACCTGCTTTGTACATAAGCAACATGAGTTCACATGCATAAGACAGAAATGCGTAGAGGTACAGATCATGAGTACACCCAGCTCTGAAGAAGTGTCTCTGAGTAGCTACTTTAGAAACACTAAGGCAGAAAGATACTAATTCCAAGAAATTTACGATTTAAAAATAATCATGGACAACTAAGCAAATAAGAAACTTATAAAGAATAACCATAGAATCAACATCATTATTCATAATTTGCCTGCCAAAAGCAGGTCTTTGAGAACACAAATGGGGCATATTAGGGGTTTTGCAGCCAAGCTCAAAGAGCTTGAACAGAACTACCAGTAGTTTATACACACCCTTCATCAATCTAACAATCCAGCACATTCTCCTAAAACTAATTTTTGCTTCCCTTTTTCGAAAAGTTATCCATAACAGCCACTCTTCACTATCCTGGCCCTCAAAGGCTGTATCCAACTATGCTATATGCAGTTACACACCGGATAAACAAACAGAAACAGCAATCAGGAGGGGTACTGATGTGGTTGCCTCTTCTTACAAATGTCTGAACAATCCTCAGTTTTAACGTGTTTAAAAAGAGGTTTCAAATTGCATACCAACTAAAAAAAATGTTAGAAATAAAACCACCATAAAGTTCATAAATTCTGCCACCTGAGACTATATTCCTTTTGGCATTAGGAGTATAGCTTCATGAAGAGAAAGAAATGACAAGAGCTACCTTACCTTTTGAACCACTTATTACCAGGCCAAGCTCAGCACAAATGGCAGCACAGGTGATCTCATAGTCATGTCCTGTCAGAACAGCTCGAGGAGTTGCAAAATCACCTTCAATGAAAAAACAATAAAACCAATCCTTGGTTACTGTCTATTCTCAAAATCACTGCTTTCCATCACTGAAGCACCTTCTGTTTCCTTGCTCTTTGAGTTCATGTTGCTTACAAATCACTTCAATGCTCCTGTTTGCATAGGGGAGTGCTGTACTCCTACCTGTGCAGTACAGCAGCAGCACTCTGCCTGCACATTTACTAACATGCAGTAATAGGAAAGTCAGGTGTGCAGTAAAACCAACCAAAGTTGGTTTCCCCTCCCTCTGTCTCTCCCTCTATTTATATTTTGTGGAGGGAGAGATTTAAGACAATTACTACCCTTTCCTGTAACAGCCACTAGTAAATGCAGGTATGACTACAGTAGGTACCCAAGAGAAGACACCAACAGTGCCCAAAGATGAAGGAAAACATTCAGTGACTGATTTTGTTTTAACCTAATAACAGTGCTGAAACCTCAGCCTGAGGTCCAGTTCTCTGGAAGATGTGGAGCTTGAACCACAGTGAATATGAATATCTGAAGACTTTGCGGAAAAATTCCACTCAAACCCAACATTAATGCTCCTATCAGACATTTCCCTGCAACACAAACTGTATTTTTTATTTTTTTGAGATTCTCTTTATAATCAAACATATATGGATACAATAAAAAAAGAAAAATTGTACAACTGGCACATTTAAAGGAAAAAAACATTATTCTCCAGGTCAAGGCAGAGAAAATGTAAGCAAATGCTATAAAGCTCTTTAAATATTTTTATATCTTTACTAACAGGTTATTCACTGCCCTTTTCAAGAGTGCTGGCATTTCACAAAAATCAAAGTTATTTTTGTATTACCATATAATTAGCTCATTCATAGCATTCCACAAAGGATTTAAACTCTAAAGGATGTTTCTTGGGCAATGCTATCATGTAGTTTTCAAAAGGTTTAGATGAGTTTTTAAGCAGCAGGGAATAATTTCACTTCACAATAAATGATGATATTGTGAGATACCAACAAGGCAGTAAAGCAATGATAAAATAAAACTTCTTTTCACTTGAAAAACAGGAGATGGTTTTGCAAAGACACAGAGTAACGATGGGATCAATTGACTCCATCAGTCACTAAGTTAGCAGCAATCAAATTACAGTTGAGGTTGTAACTTTTTAAAAGATAAACCCAGCTAATGTCATTAATCTGTCCATGTAGAACGGTGCCAGCAGTACTGGTACTGAGTGTTATCAGAAATCATGGAGCTATATTTATAGTCTCTCAGACCCTGCATGTGTACACTGAGAGACTTCTCTGGAAAAGAGGTGTAAGATCTGGGCTTGCATAAATATATCTACTCAGACCATTTATACCGCTTCCCAAAACATCTGTGCAGCTGCCACATTCCAATGGCTTTTAGGTAAAGGTCATAATCTATGACAAGGTCTCAAATCAAGAATTTTGACCTTTCCAAATTTGATTTATTCTGCGGTTACTATTATAATTTATATTAACACAAAATTATGAAAAGTAAATAAATCTATTTCTTCTTAGATACAGACATAAACATTATATATGTGTGTGCATACATGTACACACCCAGGCATATATGTTGCCAGCATTTTAAATGTGAACATGCTTTGGAGCAACTTGCTGAATTGTCCTAACCTCTCAAGAAATAGTCATTAAAAGCTGTCACTTTTGTTTCATATATTGTTTGAAAAAACACATTCAAACCCGGGAAGCATGGCAGCCAGTTCAGGAGCAAAGGAAAAACTCCCAACAAATTAGAAGCATAAGGGGGATTTAATGACCTCTAGGTACTTCTCAGGTGGCTGATTCTGTGAATTTTGCTCACAAACCTTTCAGAGCAAAGCTGCTCTATTGAACTTTGCTCTCCTAAATATAGGCTGGGCACCTCAGAAGATTCATAAATGAACATTATGTAGCCAAGCCACGAACGTGCAGTTTTAGGGGAAAATGTAACAGCAACCATAACAGTCATATTCTACCCAGCAACAATTTAATGTTGCCAACCCAATTCTTCCTCCCTGTCGTTCCCAAGCCCTCAAAGGAGGCAGCTTTGTGCATTTAAAGGTCTTGTTCGTTTGTTTGCTTTTAAATGAGCTGCCTACATTAACAAAATTTTAGAATTCTGGTTTTATTGCTTTCTTCTGCTTTCAGAAATTGCATTAACACATACTTGCATAGATCAGCAAGAAATTAATCTAATTACACACTTCACATTAACGAAACTTTTGAAATCAGGGAAGTTTTAAACACACAACATTGCAGGAGGTAATGAATGTAAGATGCAGGAGTTAGAAGCACTTACGAGAAGCAATGCCTGAATGAATTATTAGGAGGTGCAGATAAACAAAATCAGGAGAGTAAACTTACTGCTTAGAGCACCTACATTGTTGTAGGCTTTATGTGCATAAGGCTGTCAGCAACTACATCCATAAACGTAGGAGATAAGATTCTTAAACCAAGACGTAGAAACTGAGAATATGTATTTATCACAGTTCACAGAAAATAAAATTACCTAAGTAACACTCACAGTCTTTTCAGAATTTGGACTGGACTTCAAACATAACAGAGTATAAATCTATAGGTGGAAGGATCAGTGTTTCATAGATTGTACCAACTGTTTCCTAAATTCTTTTTGAAATAAAGAAACATTTAAACAAAAAAGAAACAACCCAAAACCAAAAAACAAACAAAAAACCAAACAAACAAACAAGAAAAAAAACACCAAAAAACCCAAACAAACAAAAAAAGAAGAAATCTGAGTAGTATCTTTAAAGAACTTAGGATTTGAATAGATACTGTAAAAGAGGAGTCCTGTGAAAAGTCAGGCTGACTCCTTTGATAAGAATGTCAAGTATTTAGGGGTTTCCAAGCCTCTGATTTCCCAAATAATGGGGTCAACTTAAAAGCTGGTCATAGAGCAGAACAGATTTCTTTAAAAGCTTTTAAACTGTTATTGCTTCAAAAGATTGTCATGGTTTTCAATAATGCAAAGAGAAAATTTTATTTTGTTGCTGGTTTAAGGGGCACCACTTCAAACTTTTCCAAACTGTTTTAGGAGAACAGACTTGCAGACCCTTTTGAAAAGCTGAGGAAGTGACTTCAAAGGGAAGAGAGTCTTTGTCCGCTAAGCAGGTTTACGACCACTGATGCAAACCCTAACTAAGGGCTGAAAAGAATACTCAGAGAATCTTTATGGAGATCCTTAAGGAAGATGAACAAGTCAAATGAAATTAAAGATAGTTCAAATCCTAGCACTAATAACCAGGACACAATAGTTTTACAGATGTGCTTTTCTCAGCGTAGGATATAGTGATATCCTCAGACTATCCCATCACTGGATTGATGCTTGGAGCTGAATGCTGTAAGATTCTTAAGGCTACATTCACATTGCTACAAATGCCATCAATGATTTATTTAAGTCACAGGAGGCACACATAAAGTCATTTTCCAGTAATGGACAGAATACTTTACCTTTGCAGCAACCATTCAAATTATTTCAAGAGAACTCACCTACATTCCAATAAATAATTTCTGCAAAGCTGCTTTCCCAGAGAAAATAACATAAAATATCACTCTGACTTAAGTGACTAAAAGTACATTTTAAATCATAAAATTCGAGCTTCAGAAGATAAAAGAAGAGCACATGATATCATGTCAGCCTGTGGTGATATATCAGTGAAAAAATGTTAGGCTTTTGGAAACTACGTTTAAAAAGGAACAGTGGGATTACGGCAAAGTCAAAACTTTCTTCCAGTTTAATGACATCCAGAAGAAGAAATGCCTTACTGGAGAGAACACGATATTGGTTTGTATTGCTGGGTCTCTTTCTGTTATTTTTTTCAGCTTTGGTGATGTTACAATACAAAGCAGGATCGTGACATTTTCAATCCATCAGCAAATTCCCGAAATGGCCGCTTTCTTTAGTTTCAGCACTACGCCGTAAAAGCTGAGCCAAACACAAGAATTCATTTGAAGAAAAATATCTTCCTAGAAAGAAATTAAACTAGGGATTACCTAAAAAAACTTACCCCACAATTAAATACAAGATATTTGTCCTACTATTTATAGGTGAGAGACTATTATGCAACACCTTAAAATATAAAACATTTGACTGTGCTATGTTTTATACTGAGAAGACAGCTAATTATTGTAAGTCACAGAGACCTAAACAGCGATTTCTAAATTATTCTACGATTGCAGAGGCTGTGGGGCACTTTTAAGTGGCAAATTAATTATGTGATTTTTATGTCAATATAAAATCCAAATTAAATGAAGCATCAGTTAATCTGTCTTTTTACCTATTTCTTGCGAAAGTAAGTGATTGAGTGCTTTCTCAGAACAATACATCAACAAAATCAAATTATACATACAAGAAAGGCCTTCTAAAATTCATTTTTAAAATTTCCCAATTTGGAAGTTGCTTTTTATGATTAAAAATTGAGGAAAACAATAAAAGGTTTGAAATAAATGTGAGAGGTACAGATGTATGTACAGAATACAGGACATCTGGACAAAAATGATCTCAGCAAAATGTAGGTAAATTGAGAAAATTAATTTGCTGCTAAGCTCCTATGTTGATTATACAGCAGGTTTCAGAGTTTAATTGCATCAAAGTGATAACTGCCAAGTATTATATAAAGTCTGCATATTAACATTATTTATAGACCATATAATGGGCCAAATGATTAGAATCCTATTTCACTGGCACAAAAAGTTATCTGATGGTTGAGAGATCTTACTCAAGTGATACCACACAGAATTACTGAAGTATTCCTAAAGCTCCAGTCGGAATAATCTTTTCTTTGTAAATAAGCATTTTTATGTAACAATATAATATTTTCATATTATATAGGAACTTCATTGTTGTCTGGTCCTTTACATGACACTCCATCAGCATTTCCTCTTAATTCTTTCAAACTACTTCTCATCTGTTCAGACTTATTTTACCACAAAAAGTACAACCTTATGCCAGGATGCAAGTTTTGGTTTTGTAAAGAAACACGTCAACCCTGAATTTTCTGAAAAAGGAATGACATCTTTGAACAATGTATCATTCTATCCTGAAGCAAAATCTTAACATGCAAAGCCCAGGAGATGCTACAGTTTTTTCAGTAAGAAAAAAATACATTAGATTTATCTTGTAGGATTCATTTCAGTAAATATAACACAGGAGGGCTTACTGTACTTCCCTCACTGTCACTGTGCAACAAGTGACCAACATTTATCCAGTACTAATGAGAGATTTTTCATACATGCTATGTCACAAAAACTACGCTTCCAAAACAAACACAATAAAGATTTAACAGGCCTTCATAAACTGGGTGTTACAATTCAGACTTCAAACATCAATAATCCCCAGTCTCTTAATTCCTACACCATGTGCAACATAAAACTTTCTGGAACAAGTTCTCCCTCAGTAGGGATTCATCTGCTGCAAGCCCTGGAAGTCATTCAGCAGGACTCCTCCCACTGAACCCCGGCCTTTTTGAAGCCCCTGAAAAGTATCTGCAGGTGAACACTCAGGGTCAGTGTACACTAATATTTTAATATTTGCACCATCCCGACCTCATAAACTGCTACTTAAATGGCAGCTTTGAAGTTTTAGAACACTGTCATTTTTGTCTGATAATGTTCTAAAACTGGTTTATGAAGGGGCTTTTTCTGTTTATACTAAAAAAATAATCAATTTTCTTTGTATTTCTCTCTTTTGGTTTATAGTTACCATTACCTAGTTCAAGAAAAAAAGACAACAAACCTAAACAGAAAAGGAAAAAAAACCAATCAAGCAATTACTTCAGTCAGAAATAGCAGCTACTGAGGAACTGTCGTAAGATAAACTAAGATAACTACATCTAGTTGAAACCTATACAGTAGTTCATAACTTGGGCAAAATATAATCTGGGATGAGAGGTTCCCTATAATAATTCCATTCAGTTCGGCAGGTTTTTTATGATTGTTTTATTTCCCCCTATTAAAATAGATCAAAATAATTTATTTTAAAGTCCGTGCTTTAGCTATTTGATTACTTTTGTAAAGGTAATTTCAAACCAATACTACCACCAGTAGTCCATTGCACTAGAGAGATGCTTACCACCTTTACTCACCAATGCAATTGGGAGCACTGATGGCATACACCAAGTTCAGAGGATACATAAATTAGCTGTCTTTTTACAAGTAACTCTTTAAACCAGACACTTTCCCAATGAGGCAGGCCATAACTCCAGTATCTCCATGTTGCTAGTGCTAGTACTAGAATTTCGATCCAGAAACACTTACCAAATAATTTCTTACCCAAGTCAGGATTATTGTATTGATCAAGTAATTTTTATAACATTTGCGTTGGTGGTCTTATTCTAGACTATAAATTATTTTATCTTCTGCACTATTCTGTTCTGTCTTACATGGTTACAGACTTTGAACTGAATGGTAATTTTTCTCAGCAACCAACTAAGGTAAATAAATGTGATGTATTATCAGTACATCATCCCACAACTCTGTATATGGTGCACATTAAGGTTGTATTCATTTGCCATCTGAATATAATCCCTTTTACCACATCAACTATTAGTTACAAGTCGTAAATACAGCACTGTTTTTCCTGGAACTCAAAGGTCTGTGCTGCATCATGGAGTACCAAATATCTTTATCCTGCTGGAGAATTTCATGCATTGAATTTTGGTAACACCTGAAGCTGGATACTGACAAAAAAGCAACATCCAAACTCCTTCTCTGTTTCCAGTCTCAAAATACATACGGCCTTGATTGCCTCAAAACTTGCTCTACAATGCTTCTTTGAATTACTTACTGATTGACAAATCCTGAAACACAATCTCTTAGCCAGCTGAAAACAAGGATGACAAAGATGCTGCACTTAGCACTGTAGGACATACTTTTAGCCAAAACAAGTATTTATGACACACAAATTTACATGCTCATCACTACCAAGCCACTATGACTATTTAGCTGCTTTCCAAACTATCTGTGAATGCTATTGCAAGTTCTTTACAATGAAGGCCTTGTCCTCATAGGTATCTATGACATGACTTTCGGCATTCTATAAACACAGGATTATCTGGCTTGTGCGGCATCACTGCAGATTTCCAGATATACCAGAATTCATCCACCTGTTATTCCTCATCTTTTTTCCAGTTTAAATATGTGGAAGGTAGAATGATCATTTAGATGTGATTTACAGAGTACTTGGAGGCCTTCATACAATGAGGCCTCAAACCCTTTGAGGTACCAATGTGTTACAGCTGGAAGAAGAAAGGACAGTGACCTTCTGTGGCTGCAGAATTTAAGGCTCTGTTCTAGACTGACACAGATTGCCCCAGTCCTTGTTGCTTGTGAAGCTACAGGGAACTGTGGGACCAGTTACAGCATCAGTCACTGCCCTGTCCACTAAGCTTTCATGAGGCTTTCAAGGCTAACATCAAATAATGCAATAAATGTTAGGTAAAAGAACATTCAGTGGTTGCTATGCGTGAAGAACATTCAGTGGTTACTACGTGTGTCAAACACATGCTATGGATACTTTTCCAAGCCTTGTGGAACTTCTCTGTGACAAACTTTTTACTGAATTGGACTTGCAACACAAATAGAAAAATGTAATATTGCGCTTGTTAAAGCCCTTTAAAGTAAAAAGAAAAAAAGTACTCCATTTCTTTTTACAGTCCCACTTAACAAAACACTCCTGACCTATTTCTGTTTCAGCTCATATGCTGAATTTAAATTCACATTGTATTTTCTCATTATAATTTCAATGAAATTATAAAAATTATACTACAAACGATTTTTTTCCCCCCACAAACGTGAATAGATATTTTTAATATTTTACTAGATAGTGCTTAGGATCCAGTCCCGAGATCAGCTTCAACTGGATGCCAGCAGATGGTGCTGAAGGACTCTGGCTTTCCATACAACATTGTGCTGTCTTGCCATTTTTGAGAAACAAAGAATATTTGTTACATCTGCAGTAAAACAATGTTAAAACAATACTGAATTATTTACTGGCTGGGTTTTTTTAAGAAGGGCTCACACAATAATGTATAAAATGCATGCAGGGGTAAAAAAATAAAAGTGCTACTGAGCACCCAAAGGCGCATGTGCAGACCGTCCTAAAACTCAGTGCTGGAGCAACACTCTTTTCTCACCAGGCTGACTTCAGTGAACTATTGCCTTTATAGCTGCAGCAATTTCAAATACATTTTAGTATTTTGAGGCTCTGCAAATTTTTAGCTACTCTGCTAGACGTAACAGTAACAGGAGAATTTCCATTACTAACTAACTGATCAGTGATTTATGGACATTTTGATACTCCTGCTACTTACCACGATAAATGCAAAAGGGAACATTAACAGGTAAGCTTTTTACAACTACTTCCCAATTCATTTTTTTAAGAGAAGCTGCTGTTAAGCAAATTACTTTCAATTTTTATAAAAATAATAATTAGAATTCTAAATAAATATTTATGCCATACACATTCTTTGGAAATGTGGAACCTCATCTTCTCTATTACCATTGGTTTTGAAACGAATTTTGAAAATGAAGTCCAGATCATGCAGACCTGGGAACCAAGATGTAGGTTAATTCAAGATGAGGATGAGGGAAGAAGGCAAATAGGGTTTTTTTTGCCTACAGAGTTAACAGCAGACACATGACCTGCTCGAAATCACTGTGACTTCTCACTGTGTGCAGAGAGAAGCATCTATGCAAATCCTCACAGAATTCAACTTTACAGGATTAGTGTGTCTGAGTACAAAGAAATTATTACCCATGACATCATTCTTCAATCAACCAACACAAAGATGCTCATCAGGTATAATTTCAAACTTTAAATTGCTTGCATTATCCACATTAATAATTAATTATGAAGTACTCACAAAAAGTTTCAATTTTCCAACTGAAAAATGTCTGTAGCAGTTGATGAAATGCACATGTTTTATATTTTACTATGATTACCAATACAATTAAAACTAATGATTTCTCTAGTCTCAAGACCATACCTTTAGTGTTAATAATAATTTATAAATATTTTATTATATATATGCTATACATATTATACATATATATACTTAATAATAATAATGTTAATTGATAAAAGTCCTGCAGGTATTTGAATATTAATTTTGGAATTCTAGCTAAGTAAAAATCAAACAAAAATGCAGTTTCTTTTAAAAGTATCTTGGATAGGAGCAAGACTGTTCTTCAGCAAGACAAAAAATGTGATTAAATTTTGAATCCTTTGGGAGATTTCACATTTTATAAATTGAAAAGATTGTGCATTTTAAAAATTTGCATCTGAGGGAGATATTCTACACGTTCTCAACAGCAAAACTGTTCAGTGAATCCTCCCAATTAAATCTTAGCTAAATACAGTAATTTTATTTTTAGGTATTTACATTCACACGAGTCCTGCTACACAGCCACACTACTAAACCCATTTATCTCCCACACTTCAGAATACCTGAATATAGTACCCTCTAAAAAATATAAAGCTATGCAATGAAAGCACCCCCATAGTCCTCGTGATGCAAATGTGATACATACAGAGAGTAACATTTTCTAGTTTTATGGGCTAACATAAAAGAGGTAATATAATTTGTTTTATTCACATATGTGTGGAAGATCAATGCAATAACTCAGAAGAGAGCCCATTAGTATTAGCAGTAGTGACACAGTTATACACAGACTGTACATTTCACAGCACTGAATATTTTTATCAGTCAAGCCTTAACTTCTTAATTCAAAAATTGCTGATTAAGTAAATGAAATTTCTAATTAAAAATACTCTGTTTTTTTCAAAAGATGAAAACTAAAACTTAACATTTGTAGACATTTGAAAGCAACGGAACCATCTCTTCATATTCCACGGATAAAGAACAAGTATAGCAGAAAAACACTTTATCTTCCACTGGACTACAGAAATGCCTACCATTTATTAAGCACAAACCATTTTAGAAGCATGAACAATATTAAGACAATTAAATTCACCACTGTAAACCTCCCCTTCAAGAAAGTACATCCAAACAAAATAGCTACAGTGAAAAACCAAAAACCTTGAAGACATAGATTTACATTCACTAATAGGATTGGCCTCTACCTGGTCCATGGAGGTGAGGGATCATTAAGGAAGACTGGAGAAAATAGGATATTCCAACTACAAAGTCATTTGTTGGTAAAGGAATACCACAAGTGTGAGTGTAGAAAGCAATTTGGTGACAATTTTTAATACGTAACAGCTAGAAATGACCTAGATATGATTATAATCAATATAGCAAAACAAATTAAAAAACCACAGTGCTGAAAGGAATTTACATGACAGTGGCAAAGACAGGAGAATGTTCAATATGCTTTATAAGGGAGAGATCAAGGGCAAGATAATTCCTGAAGTATTTTGGGAAAACAGGTTTCAATAGATACAGAATATCCCTCTATAAGATCTCATGGGCCATAAAGTCTACAGAAAACAAAGGAAAAGGTAATAAGGATACTAGTGAAAGCTGCTCCAGTACAGCAGAGGGCTAAGACCGACAAGATCCCAGCTGGCACAACTCAGAGTTCTCCAGTGACTCTAACACAGGAAAGTCAGGCAGAAAGACCAAAATAAATGAGGTACTTCTGGAACAGTGTAAGCAACAGGGTATGAGCAAACAGAGACAAACCCAGGAGAGTCACACACAAATGAGATGTATCTAACAAGGACATCAGGAATAACGTTCTAAAAACACAAAAATACAGCCAGTTCTCTCAAGAAGTTGGTCTGTTATTAAGAGCAAGCAATACCAGTAGATGATGCCACACAAAGTACTTCAGGGAAAGATCAACTGCAGCCAGACAGCAAACCCAAGTAAAACCAGCAATGAAAACTGTTGTCTCAACTAGAGAATATCTGAATGAGGTAAATGTTTGGCACTCAGTTGGCCTGATAATAGTGATATTGTGACAATGAAACTATGTAATCCCAGAGTTTTGTGGGAAACTATTGTTTTGTGGATATTGGGTGGTGTTCTGCAAGATTAAAAAAAGTCTTGTGTTGTTTAAGAAGAAGGAAAAAGAAAAATCAGACAGTAGTCTGCTTAATCCCAACAAACAGAAAAAATACTGGCAGAACATTTATATCTTTACATATACACATATAATTTCCTACAAGAAAACAAGGAGATGAGTAACAGCTGATATGTATTTTTTCTGAACAAATCGTCAATTATTTTTTCTTGCAATGGCAAAGTAACAGGACGTGTTCAGGGAGACATCACATATTCTTACTTTAGTAAGAACTCTAGCACTGTTCCACGTGAGCAATTTCTTAAGGAAAATAGGGAACCACACATTCAGAAGATACTATTATACATTGGAAAGCTATATTCAGAAAGCTTTTCATTGTCAAAATGGTAACTGTATTGATGGGCATTCCTGAACTGTGCACTAGCTAACATTTGCTTTAATGACCAATTTAATAGAATAAGACTGCAAAGTATATTTGCAGATATGAGTTGCTGCAAGGCTGCTGGAGGACAGGATGAGAATTCAAAGTAAGTTTGACACTTTGGAGAAACAGTCTAAAAAAAGAATACACTTCAGAAAGTTTCAAGACAAGATTCCACAGCTAAACTACACAGAAAAGGAGACACAAGTGAGTAGATTCTTCAGGAAACACTGACATTCATATTGGCTCATACTCTTAAAAGAATTGACCGTGTCACGGTGTTTTGAAAGAAACAGATATTCCCTGGGGATGTGAAAAGTACTGGTCTGTAAAACAGGTTGTGTTCTACTTATTACTGGAAAGGCTTCAGCTGCATCCTGGGCCTACTTTGAGGAAGACAGACAACTGAAGAGAGGAACAAATGAAAAGAACCCGAGGTCTGGAAAAACATGACTTATGGCAAAAAACAAAGAATTGAGTTATTAAAGTTGGAGGCAAAGAATCGCAGGTCATGGCAATCCAAGTAACTGGAAGCAGTTGCAAGAAGGAAATAATCTGTTCTCTACACAAAGGAAAAATAGATAAAAGATGATAGAATGCAACTGCTGCAAAAAAACCCTGGATACTAGGCTGAACACTGGGAGCAGACTGCTAAGGACCGGGCTTCTCAGGCCCAAAAATGTATTTGCTGAAGCTGTTAAGGAAAGATTGGACAAACATCAGTGGAAAATGGTTTTGGCATAGCTAAGCCCTCACTGGGAAAAGAGAATAGATCAGGTGACCAAAGCTCCTGCCCGCCCTGTTTCCTATGGTTCTGTGATTACAAAGGAAAATGCAATCCCCCAACCTAGGAAATGTCCAAACACCAGAAGTTGCCACTTGAGCTTCAAAGCGAAAGTGGGATCTGAAAGTGATGCTCACCATTTGTATGCAAATGAGTTCTCTCATCTCTTTTCTCCAGCCATCACACAATTCCTCCTCCCACCCCCCACTTCTCGCCTCCCCTCCACCTCCACCTCGTTAGGCTGGGCAAGGACAAAACACAGCATCTTTCCACAGCCCTCTCCCACGAGTCTCCACACATTCCACCACACAAGTCCTGGTGCATAATGTCACATCCCCAAGTGGTGCCTCTAAATATGCAGAAGCCAACTTTGTGTGACACAGATCACACATGGGCTCCAAGGAGTACCGAGGGGAGGGATACATCCTCTCCCTCCCACCTCCCCCAAGCCAGCCACATGCCAAGGAGAGAAAAGGAAAAGCCCCTTGCGCTATGCAAAGTGACTTTACATCTCCACAGTAAATTATGCTAATTAATGTGAAAGGAAAACACCTCAAGGCTATTCCAAAGAGTACAACTACTTCAGGTCCTTAGCTCTGTTCTGAATTATTCCGAGGCTTGGTCAGAAATTGTCCCCAGAAACATTTCTGCATCAAAAAAAGGCCTGTGCTCCAAAGTGAAGTACTGCCAGGCTTTTACATTTTCAAAACCAATTAATTTAGAAAGAGAAAAACTCTACATTTGATCAAAGAGCATAATGAAATATTTTTTTGAATTTCAGGTTTTAATTTGAGAAGAAAAAAAAACGTTTTAACCTAAATGTAATCAAGCTGTTTTGTGAAGAATAAAATAGTTTCCAACAGATGTGTCCCATGTAGAAATTTCATATCTCTGAGACCTCAATTTGTCAGATTTGGTTTACATTGATCAATGCATTTGAGTGTTGTTGGGGAGAAACTAGGATAGTGAGACTGCATAGGTGTAATTTCTTTCAGAAGTCAGCCACAAAGTTAAAAGTTAGCTTATGTAAATAATTAGTATTTCAGTAACATTTTTCTTCTGTTAAACCAAAACCAGAGAATTTTTCAATACAGTCAAGTTAGCCAGAAAATTGTCCTTGATAAAGAATATCAAGCCACTTATTTATCACGTGTGCCATAGGCCACCTGGCTTTCCAGCTAAAGTACTACTGTAAAACATGAATATGCACAGCCAGAGTTCCAGAGCTCAGTGCTCTGAAAGTAAAGAAATCAGACAAATGAACCTAAATAAAATGTAACTGGTGGAATAATGGGTGCCTAATGGGATATTATTTAGGGTAGATGGATAACACCAGCCTGGTGGCTGATGTACATCAGAGGCAACAGGTACATGAGAAGAGGAAAGAAACACTCCCTGGTTTAAATTATTTTTCTTGAAACTACTCTGGCACCATGATCTGGTAAAGTACCATTAGATGCACATTGCTGTGAAGTCATCTTAAGATGGATACTAGAGATAATTAAGTAGAGAAAAAATAGAAAAGAAGTATCAACTTTGAGAGTATCTGAAATTCAAGTGACTAGTGATCACTGAAAGCATGAATAAATTAAATTTTTAGGTTAAAAAAAATCGTAAGCTTCAAATACAGAAAGACATTAGACCAGTTAAATATCAACATCCTGCAAATGGATGGAAGTTACAGCTGCAGTAACAGGGCTCAGAACCCAACAAGTCTGCTGGTGCTTTCCATTTCTGACAAAATCAGGACTAAGCAGAAACAGGTCTTTTTATTTGTCTTTTCAAAAAAATTTTTGACTGAACAGAGAAGCCTACAGACAGCTATTTCTGGGAAAAATTAAACACCCCTGATTACCATCTCTTTGAAGCAGGAACTGTCTATACCCATGTCTAGGACTACGTATAGTGCCATGAGATTCCAATTGATAACAAAGGTTTCCAGGCATGCTGTATCACAAAAAAAGCACTACATGAAGGCAATTGGTAAACACAGGAGCCATTGCAAGTCCCTAAAAGTCCAAGTTTAAAAGAACTTCAAGCACAGAGACTTACCAGGTAGCTACTATTTGATTTTAAAGAGCAGCTAAAGCAGCCTAACTTCAAAAACTGCAAAATTTTAATTTCTTAGAAATCTGCATTAGAGAAGATGGCCAGTAGATTGTAACAAAATCTATGTATTTGAGTCAAATACTAGGTACAGAACCTCAGCAAGTGATCTGTTAGGGTGATCAAGGATCCTATAGCCTCGAGGTCTTGTTCACAGAGCAGGCAAGCCTGGCAAATGTGGAACAAGTACAACTTCTCAGGGTAAGCCTAGGAATCCGCAAACTCTTTGGAGCTTCCAAGTTTACAAGGTCAGCAAAATTAACCCAGTTTACATTTTCTTTAAATTGACAGATTGCAAAATATGTATGAAGTATTCACAGATATTTTTTCCCTCAAGCAAAGCCATACTTATTTAAAGAAGCTCATAAAATTCCGCTAGCCACTTCCCAGGAAAACTGCCATCTCTTGAACAGGGCTGCCTGGAAGGATAATAGGGATAGTTTTCACACATCCTCTGCCTTAAGATTCTGCAACTGTGTGAACTGAACTGCATCTTGTTCAACTTTTGAATAGTTTTCACAGTCAATATCAAATAATTTGCAAGTTAAATTCTAATATTCATTCTGCTATTAATTAGTTGTGCTTCTTCAAAGTGGCTCACAGGATGTAATTTCAGTCAAGCCACCTCTGTGTTTCAAATTCAAATAACTCCAGATGAGTAACAGATTGAATATGGAACACACAACTTTTCCAAATTGATTAATTTGGAAGATATCAGGTATTGTTTCAATTATATAAATTGTGCGCCAGCCATAACTGCAAAATATGACAGACCTAACACCACTTTTTGCTTTCCAGATGTCCATTTTGTCCTCGGCAGGGCAGTTTTTACTACTATTTAAACAGGGTCAGAGAACACCTTAAATGAATGGAAGAAAACCTAAGAAATATTCTTCTTAAGGCAGAATATACTGCTTCTCACCCCTTCCATTCAGAGCATTTTATTTTTGGCTGAACAGGACCTCTGTTTGGCTATGATTTGCCCCTAAATTTATGCATATAGCTCTCACAAGTTGTCTTGAAAACCCCTCATTCCTGGCTTACTCCAGGCTTTCTCTCAATTGCACGTCTGCCTTTTTCTTTGCTTTGGGGATCAGAAATCAATTTTTTGTGTGTGTGGAATGAAATTGGCATAAACCAAGATCACTTTCTACCTTTCCCGTTACATAATACAGGGTTGTACAGTCATAGTGGTTCACTGTTTTTTATACAGTTAAAAGAGAGAATCTTCATGAATAAAAGACAAGATTAAGGAATTCCTGGGAAATGGTACAAGATGGAAGAGAATAAATACTTTGGCAAGCACAAGGTGTTTAAGTGGGGAGAGGTTAAAACTGAATTAGGCTGGAGCAGGGTTACTCTGCCTTCTTAACTTGGTTACATGGCATGAGCCCTGTTGCTTGCACTGGAACCAATTAGAATGACTGGTATGTGAGAATGAGGATTTGGTACGTAGTACCCCACCTAAAATTCTATCCTATGAAGTGTTTGCTGAAGGCACTTTGAGACAACCTCCTTGTAAACCAGGTTCTTCTGTTTATTCTTACCTCTTGGGTTATCACCGATGATGTTGGTTTTGCCATTCCAGTACCAGAGCAGCAAGGTTGCATCCCGGGATCCTGAGAGGATGTAACAATTCCCTCCAATGTAGGACTCGGAACGAGCCAGACAGGTTACAACATCCCAGTGGCCAAATACTACCTGCATCAGTTTACCTGTAATACAGCAAATTGATTCTTTTAAAACTACTCTCTTATTCTAAGACAAATTAAATGCATTACAAAGTATTTTAGAAATATTTTCCTTATCTAAAAAGAAGGTTCAAAATAGAACTATAGTGGGGAGTACTATTTTTTCTTTATTTATTTGGTGGGAAAAAAGTGCAATAGTCCACATAATCCGCACCAAAAAATACTTGCTGTCTCTCAATATTATGCTTTATTCAAAAGTCTCACTGGATTTGCTGAAGCCCAGCAATTGCAGATCTTGAAGAAGATCTGGAGGGCAAAGGACACACACAGACTTTTCTCATGCACCTACTCAGCCCCTTCAGGTAACAGGGGCCAGGACAAATTTGGCACCCAATGACACAGGGAAGTGTGATGTGTGATGCCTCTAACGTGTGACCCTGGCTTTCTCAGCCCAAATGACCATGCATCCATTTGTGCTTTGGGCTGAATAAAGAACGAGGAGGAACAGAAGGGAAAAAGAGTGTGGAAGAATTAACAAGACAGGCCGAAAAAAGAAACGGGAAATGCAGACTACTGCATTTCTAAATATAAATAAATAAAAATGATCTGTGTTACTTGTTATTTTTTTAAATGCTTTTTGGAGCATTTTATTTCATTTCAGTGTTGGGACTCAAATTAAGTACATTTTAGTAAAATATTCTGGTGCATGAATTAAAAACTATTAGTCACTTAATACGGGTAATAGGGAACATTTCACAGCCTGTTTTTACACAGTACAAAAGCACTGTATTTGTATCCAGACACTAAATAACAATTAATGGGAACAAAAGACTTAAAGGGGTGGTTCTGAGGAAAGAACAAAAATAGTGTTAACAGCCTGATTTATAACAAGATCAAAAAGGTAACTGCATTGAAGTGAAGAAAACCAGAAAAAACCCAAGAGATATGTATGAATATTTACAAAAAAAAAAAAAAAAGAAACTACTTGAATACATGAAGAAAAAATAAAATAATAAGATGCAATTTAAAGGAAACCTGTACATCAGATTCAAAATAAAACACTGGTAAAACTTATTAGGCCTGCTCTAACATTCCAAGAGAAACTGTGAGATGAAGTGCTACCACATGAGCCATTTCTGACTGGACAGGGCAAACCCCTGGATGCACTCTTACTGTGCATTCCTACCTTGTAGTGAAAGGGTGAGTAACTCAGGGATCAAATAATGATGTGATATATTTTTCAGTTGTATTGACATAGATGTTCAATCACCTGGGGTGATTTACACTTTTAGAATGCAAGTTTATGCTATAAACATCACTGAGTTATAGAGATCTCCCTCTTAATTATTTCTGTGTTTATACTTTCTGTTCTAGAAAACAAGCATTTTTCAAGGTTATTTCTGTAGTCTCAATGCCTTGATAGTTTTATTTTGTTACTGCACAGCTTAAGATTCAATGAACATCATCAAAACAAGAAATAAGATTTTGGTCTTTTATATTGCTAAGAAAAAAAAAAGACTAATTTCATAAGAGTTCCTCAAACTTTCCTGTTTCCTTTAACATGAGTTATCTTCTGTATTCAGTAATATCAAACATTACCATTTGCACACAGATATCCCTTTTTGACAGAACAAATTTTCTAGTTAATGTTTTATTTGACAGCTGTGCTACAAATAATTAAAAGAAAAATAAGATTCAAGTCTGCAGTACTGAAGCTAAAACACTGTCTAGAAGTCATTCCCACTGCTGGAGGAAGGTTTTATTGTGTTTCTGCTATATTGGCTGTGCTGAGAACCCATCATTTATGTTGAAAGTATTTCCTACTAAAAACAAACAAACAAACTCAAGATCTGATAGGGAAATGGTTCCTTTTTTTGTGCAAGTGCTAGAACGTAATTGAATTCAACACTTGGGATCACTCGTCTTTATGCATTTCTGATCACATCATCTTTTCCCCTTGATGTTCTGCTGATTTCAAAATATTTCCCTACTATATTCTCATTTCAATTTGAAGCAAATTAAACTACATCTGAATTCACTTCATTTAAGCTAGAGTTGCTATATTGACAAATAGAAGAGACAAATCTGAAACTTTTCTGACAATGGTATTTTGGTTCATACCCTGATTAGCTATGGTAGTAACAAGGTGCCTGGTGAATCTGCCATACACAGAGGAAATAACTTAAAGAGATATTTGCAGTTCAGATTGAAACAGGACAAGGCTACCAAAACCATACAAGTTCCTTCCATAGGTGTAACGTAAAATACATCCTTTGATATAATAGAATTATTTCTCTATTAATATAAATCAAGAATATACACTGACTATTTATTACTGCTAGCTATCCTTTCTGAAGATCTACTTTAAATTCACAGTTTTATGTAAATCTATTTTCATCAATGAGAAAACTAACCTAAGAAGGGTCTAACAAGAAGTCTGTATAATGAATCGTGGGCAGATGGAACCTGTCCTTTATACTTAAGGCTTTAAAATGGTAAAAATGACAGAAATACTGAAGTATGCCATGAGAACTAAAGTCTTAACTGATTTTCATTAAAGACCACTTTGTTTTGTCAAACATTTTGGTTTGCCAAGTGTGAAAAACACTGTTAACTAATATATTTAAGAAAAAACGACAAACATGTAGGATATTCCCTAGGGATTAATAACCTACTGGAAAGCTTGATGGCACACACACATTAACCACACTGGGTCATTAATCCCAAAGAAGTACCTTGCAGTGAGGTCGCTATTTCCATTATAAGATAATGAAAGGGAAAAAAAATCATATCTAGTTTTTCATAGGGTTCCATGGCTTTTAAATTCCTGTAGCTCTTACACTGAAAGATTCTTTTCTATTCAGCAAGACACATGCATGACTTCAATGGTTTGGACACACTCCAGCTGACAGACTAATTTAACTGCTGCCCATTATATCGATCAGTTTATGTTGTATAAAAGAATTCAGTGGCTCCAAATCAATTATTGTAGTATGGCACAGCTTTCAAAGGTTTTTAAGTATTCTTTCACTAGATTTCAAGACTTCTCGTCTTATTCTATAGTACTTGCCTTTATTTCCTAAAAAACCCAGTTCTCTGGCACTGAAAACCAACCAGAGTTAAATTCAAGTAAACCCTTTAAGAATAATTAGCTCTCCTGATATGCAAGGCTTCACACAAACTCTCACCTGTGAAAACTACAGTGCAAGAACAGGCATCCTTGTCCTGTAAGTTTTAAGTAAAACTCAGTCTACACAAGAGTTCCTCCTCTCACATTTGCCATCATTCCACAAAAATTACAGCACACAATACAAGGCAGCAGTAGGTAAGGGAAGATTTGACAAATGTTAATAGGGGAATAAATACCCTCTCCCCTCCCCATTCTTTATTTGAAACAGTAGGCTGATTATGAACAGAAAAGAAATCTTTTAGGCTGCTTCCACATTTAAAAAATACATTACCTGAGTCAGTAGAATAAACACGGAAACTCTTGTCCCAGAAGCCACAGACCAAGATGTAACGATTGTCAGAGGTGATGACAAAACACTGGGAATGTACCTGAATGCTTTGGTCTAAAAGGTCAGTGATTTGCCTTCTGTGCATACCTGTATTGCTGGCTGAAGAGAAAAACATACAAACCAAGACATTTTATTGTTTTTTGTAGCAGGGACGTTTTCTTTCGAATTCTACTGTAAAATACTCATTACACGTCTGGGAACAATGCTAGTTACTTGTAGCATATATTCTAAAACAGAAGAAATTCCCCTTTTAAGTGAAACGCAGCTGAGAAATAAATGAAAGATTGCACATAGGCAATGGTGCACAAAGATGTAGTAAGATTCCTTCCCTCCTTCTTCTAGTACAAGAAATTAAAAATTACAAAGCAAAGGAATGTAATGATAAGACAATACACAAATCACATAGTGGTTCAAATGCAGCACACAAAGGATCATGATTTTAAATTGTACATCAGCTGTACTTCATTGCAAGCACTGCCATTTAAAAAAAGAAAAACTTCAGTAAACATCACTACCGTTTACATTTTTTAAGCATGGCACAAAAATTAACCAGCTTATCTCCACAATTAACTTCAGGATTGGGAGAAAATAATTACCCTACTTTGATCATTTGATGTTTTGTTTCCTGAGATAATCTTTCACTGGGAATGGACAGAATGGACAGGAATTAATTAATGAACACATATTTCATACTATATTTTGTTCTTATATGTATGTCCCTATACATATCTATCATGAAAATCCTACATTGTAGGAAGAACTTTCAGTGTGCTTTGTTCCTGAGGGAACCTGATTTCCATCCCAGGCAAGTAATTTCTCCTGGGTTTGTCTGCCAACTGCTTGGAGCACCATTACTTCCATCCAGGTGGTCTTCCTGACCTGCCTCTGTCCTGGTCCTGTGCTCTTTGTTCTTTGACTCCTTTCCATTCTCGCAGGCCACCTATCTCCTAAGCCTTGGGCATATTCCATTTACTCTGCATCAAATCCTTCACTTATTTATGCTTTTGCTATGTTTAAAACCTTGATACTGTCTTGTCCCTATGGGTAGCAAATAATTTAGCAAGGTGTTGCCACATGCTCTCTGCAGGTAACACAAATGCGGCGTTCATTGCTCTTGAGGCCACTTAAAGACTAACAACACCTTGCTACAAATGCACATTCTGTAGACAAAATAACAGCAAAAGAACCTCAAAAAACATGCAGATCAACTAATTCAGTGGGGATAAGGCCTTCCAAATCTACACCTCAAAAAGAGGATCCGTGTCATATCAGACATTGCTGTTTTATGTCTTCCTGTGCACCGGCAGGAATCCCTCCTTACGACTAAGACAGCAACAAGATTCCTGCTATGACCATAAAAGTGTAATTTTGTGGTCCTCTTAGGTGTCGTTTCTAGGTAAATGTGTCTAGCCACAATTAAAAACCTCTAATATTACCTACATAATTACTTGCTTGCACCCAATGATGCTACTTAGCAATGACAAAGAAAGCCTTAAACCTTTTAAACTATGTCCAGTGTAATCACAAGGCTGATTTGAGATCTATTGTAGGAAGAGAATATTAAACCATTTTTCAGAATGTGAACATTAATTTTAAAGGCCTTCGTACCAAAGAAAAGCCAAAGTGTTTTGTAAACTGAAGGCAAACCTGAAAATGGAATTTTAATTTTAAAATCATGAAAAAATAAAAAGGACAATAAAAACTTTATTTCCTTCCACATGTTTTACACAAGATCTATAAAAAAGATCAGACAAGTTCAACGTGATTTGGGAATTTTTGCTCTAATATTTATTTACACTTCTAAGATCTACTTGATAGCAGGTTTTAAAGCAGAACATACATTTCCTGCTCCAAACATTTTTTGGATAAAATTTATTTCAGGAAGGAAAGGAGGGTTACAGTATGTGTCCTCCTCATAATAACTATTGCATTATTCAGATGAGGATTGATTTTAGGAACTTTGGAAAAACACTTTAATTTTATCTGCTCTATAAAATGGTTTCATATGCCCCCACTGTTCCTGATTTAATTATCCTAGAGCTTACCCTGAGAAATGGCTACACAGGATGAGTCTGTATCTACAGAAACATCGCAGTTCTTACTGGGATATGGACATTTGTTCTGAAATTAATTCTCACTGGCTGACAGACCTGTCATTCTAACCTATCCAGGCAAGTTCATTTTTGCTCTGATTTTTCCTTGCTTCTATAATTGGTCACATCACATCTTTTTCTGTTAAAAACACCCTGAAACAGCTGGTTTCAAACTAAGCTTGAAGTCTAACAGAATTGATGGGCACAGAATCCTGTCTTCTTTGCTCCTGTCCTACAATTAGTTTCTGTTTTGGTGTTAGACACTTGAGTTTTTCTTTTCTCATTGTGTTTAAGGCTCTAGTCACCATGCTACAGGCTCCAAGTACGCACTCCCCGAAGTTGGGCCTGTAATGAAAGTACTGACCAAACTCTAACCCCGCTAATAGAAAAATCAGCTCTATATAAACTGATAAACCTCTGTAATAAAAAGTCATGTATTGAATCTATTACACTGAGTCATTAAATAAAGGAAAGACATTCCTCCACCCCTTTTTAATAAAAGAAAAACACACACAAATTTAACTAGTGAAGCTGATCAAAAGATGTAATACCCTTGAAAAATGAATACTAATATCTCAACACTAAACTGGAGTGGGCAATGTATTTCAACTTCGAAACTGCTTTGCAATTACGCATTAATCCCCTCAGCCTGAACAGCAGGTCTAGGAAGAAAGGATTGATCTCCTTTAATGATGAAACCCTGGCACCACGGTTTTATTTTTCACAACACGGTGCAGTTAAGAACCCCACTGTTATTATGAAAATTTCCTCAGCAAAGGAGCTCCATCGCATTACCAGTGCACCGATTCATCATAACGTGCCTCGCTCCTGCTCATCAACAAGTCTGAGTGATGAAAAGATCCAATATTATCCTGACAGTACTTCATGCACATTCTCAATCACACATTATTACAGCATCCATATTAATTTTCACTGACACGCGTCCTAGGCCTGTTCAAATTAGGCAAACCAACGAGGGGGAGTTGATGAAATACCAGCATAGCCACAGCTCATTGCATTCCAATTTGCATGCAAATGGTTTATCAGGAAAATTCCATTCCCAGCAACCAGCAAGTGAAAAACAACCGTAATCTACACTTCAGGGCCACCATACAGAGCTTAATGAATCGCAAAGAGAGAAGGAAGTGACAGACCTATGAGAGGATCGATTTCCACTGGCAGCTGGTAAGGCTGGTCTTGTACAGCACCTTGATGAGCTGGAATTCAGGAAAGAAGATTTTAAAACTTTGCATTTTTTTTTTAATACATGAAGCCACATATATATTATAAATCACAGCTATGCCGTTTTTTTTAACTATTCAAGATTCTTCTGCATCAACTGAATGAAAGAAAATAATTCCAGGTGCTTTCACAGGCTGCTTATTAAACATTTATTTTAGATTAGGGCTATTCTGAATGTATGCCATCAGCAGCAGCTCTGGTCCTGAGCCATAAGCTCTAGCAGATGCTTTACTGGCAACCTCTCCTGTCGCAACAAAACAAAATTAAGTGGTAAAGAGGACTGAAAACAAAATGTGACAACCATCTGCTGACTGTAGCAAATACTATTTTCCTCTTTACTTTTTAAAGCACTGCTTTGAACAACTGAAGCACAAAGGACATTTTTTTTTTTTAAGTTAGTTTATGATGCAGAGAGGGAAATCTCGTAGTCATCTCATAGTCAGCCAGTATTTAAGGACTCATCCAACACCAAAACCCACTTATTTGTGAATTTGTATCGAAGTTAATATATTAATTCTGCCAACACACATTTCGTCTGGGCACCTGGCATACCAGTAAAATGTTTAAGTACTGACTTCTCTTGCAAGGATAAAAAGAAATCCTTTTTTTTCCACAGCTTCACTACAAAGAAACAAACAAACTCCTCCCCAATGCCCCCCAACACCTTCTTGGAAGAGAAACAAGAAATAATGGCTGAATACTTACACCTATGATTTTTCTACATACCATCCACAGCTTAATATAAAAGTTACTGTCAATACAAGGATTTCTTAAATAAGTGATTCATAAGCAAATTCAAAGTTCTACTCCAATGAAACACCAACACAGAACAAAACATGAAATCCCCGTGAGGAAAAAGAGCATCCTGCTGCGTGCTAGTGCCATTAGACGTCAGCAAAGCCACCAAATTCATATTCAAAGGCAGGAATGGGCTTTTTAATTACACATTAGTGACAACTGGTCACTTGGCAACTTAACTTTTTTATCATGATGCCTCATTAGCAAAGACAATGCTAAGCCCACAGCAGGGGATATGGAGCAGTAATGATACCTGCCCTCTCATCCTAGGAGATCCCATTTTGGTATAAAATCGGAAGTCAACAATAGCAAAGGCTCAGGAGTCCACACCCAGATATCTGAAACACAGTACTCTATTACCAGCCTGCAACTGATGTGTGCTCTCACAGCAGTGGGGTGAGGTGATTTTTTTCTTGGGTTTTTGTTGGTTGGCTTTTGTCTGTCTTTATCTGTGTGTTTCCTGAATTCTTTGTAGCAGCAAGACAAGTGTAAAATGCCTCTAAATGAAAAAATAGCAACTCAGAAGCACAGCTTACTGTTCTCCCTTTCAGAGGTGAGGGAAAACCCTGAAAAATCTGAAAGCTCTGTTCAACTCAAACCAGTTGATTACTACACTCACCAAACCAGTTGCTTGCTCACGGATCATCAACCAGCAGACCTGCGTTGAAATCAAAATAAACTCCTACCACTTTTGAACATTTTCTCTTCTTCCCATGACTGTTGTATGTTCACAAAGGACATTTTTTAAAAGCGTTGAATATTATATGCCCAAGGTCACACATTCAAGGTATGAGAGGATATTGTCATCCTCCTTTCAAAGAAATCTTGGGAGCCCTGTAAATAGTTCTTGTTATCTTAGACAAGTCTCCCTTCCCCCCTTCCTTCCCACCTTTCTCTTGAAGCATTTCTTGGGCTGGTGAAATAATACATAGATGTTTCTATTTGAGGGGTAATTTGTAAGAATTAGGAATAAGTGTGGGAGTCATCTGGCTTTTTTCAAAAAGTAATCAGGGACCATGGGTCAAGATTTCTCAGTAGGAATTTCAACCATGTATGTATTTCTCTGGTGTGAGTATCTTGTATTTAAGTTATTTGAGTAGAAGGTCTTTTTTTCCCCCTTTCTTGAAAAGCCTTTGAACAAATATACTGCATTGCACTGAAATAAACTTCCTTTGATGGCTTGGGCCTAAGACTGTCATAGTCAGGGAAAGGAGGATGGATGTCTTTAAGATTAGAGAATATTAGAATTAAAAGCAGAATTATATTCTCAAGTACAGCATACTTTTAAAGGAAAATTAATCTTATTAGTTGCTATGCAAATGGCTATTTTGTTTTCCTTTCATACTGACAATACATAATCACCTAGTAATTCTGGGATGTTTAAGATAAGACTTCCCATATATTTTATTTTCTAATTCTTGTTTTATAATCAACAAGAAAAAGAAGAGAAGATTTCAGGCAAGTTCTACATGCTTTAAAACTGCCTTTGGCATTATATGGTTCAGGCTTCTAACTGACTGAACAACAAATTTAAGAGGAAGAGTGTGCCTTTATCATGACCAAATAGTGATGGACTGGTTTTGTCTCCTTGCACGGTGCCTGATGGCCTGGAAAGCAATATATTGTTTTTACAAACATTTAGTGTGCTACACATCTTACTACAACAGCTCAAAGTACCTTTCCAAGGAGAAACTAAGCCCACGTGTGAAGAGCCTCTGTGTCAATGAACTGGATTAGCTTTTTTCACTTTAAACCCACAACAGTTCCTCAGCAAATTTTGCCAAGGCAAGAGAAGTGCTGCTGGATGGCAGGGGTTTCTTAGGCTTCTTGCTTTAATGTACTTACCAGGGAGGCTGTGCCACTTGTTCACAGCAAAGAGCCTGTTTGCAGTGACCGTGATCACAGCGGGAGTGGCCAGGCCGGGCTGGGTGTTGGCGGCCACGTGAGTGACCGGGGAGTTGGACGGAAACTTCAGGACCATGATAACGTCCTGCTGGGCTTGCTCTGTGAACATCAAGGGGCTCTGCAGGAGGAGATACTGTTGAGTGCACACGACAAGAACCCAAATACATGGGAAAAGAGAACATGGGGAGGAGAAGAGACAGGACAAGAGAAGGAAGATTGGATTAAAACACACAAGATTCGATAGAAGCTGCAGTAGAAAAGCAAATGCAGTAACAGTGGACAGGGTTATGGAAATAACCATTTTAGGCAGAAAACCCTTCATGCACCCTATTAATCTCAGGGCCCTGCTGAACACAGGGTGTCTGTATACAGACTTTGCTTCAGATCACAGCAGATTAAACTAAAAGTTTGCAATCACCTATCTCTGCCAAAAGAATTCTCCTTCATATCTGCAGAGATAGTATGTCAAGGAAAGCAAGGCCAAACCAGGAGGGAAACAAAAAAAAAAGTGAGCAAAAGAAATTCCAGCTCCCAGAGACTGTCTCAAGTTGCATTAAATTGGCAGACTGTAATTCTTTACAAGCCAGATGAGAACATGAAAGCACATTAAAATAAACAGATACACACATACGCTAGATATATGTTCTGTATATATTTCTGGTGTACAAAAACAAGATTTATGAATGCAAAGTAGAAGACTTCACTGCAAATGTGTTTCAAAGGACAAACATAATTAAATGCAGTTGAAAAGAATATAAAGTGGACGTGATTACAGACACCATCCTGCATTGTTTCCAGAAATGCTAAAGTGAGGGAATGAATCCAGACTCTCATTTTCTACATAATCTTCCAGGTTCTAGTTTTTGTAGTTTAGTAAGTTGAAAAGTTTATTAACTTTTAAACTAAGTTCTCTAAGAATACTGCAAATGTCAAAACAAAATATTGAGGACCTTAGATCTGGATATCAAACGTGAGGAGAAAAAGCAACACCTAATGAGTTTATGACTGTGTGGTACATCTGAAAAAAAAGAGAACCCCATTGAAATGCAGAGGTACAATCATCCTGGTCACCAGTAGCCACATTGCTCAAGTATTTGTAATTTTCTAATAACCAAATTAGAATACTAATGAAGTGTCCTTGGCTGTTTTCCACCTGCAATATTTCATTACATATATGTGTATGTAAGTGCATACATTTAATGTATATTTATACAGAACTAATAAAAAAATTAAATACATTTGCATTTTTATTATCACTCCTTTTAAAAAAGTTATTAAGAGTACTTAGAAAAACATATTGCACTATGAATTCCTATTTACAGTCTTTGCATAAAGGTGTAAATAAAAGCAACTAATAAGCTACCCAGACACCCTTCTGAGCAAGTGGCTAAAAGCCAATCAATATTATGAGTTAATCCTCCCTGGATGCTCATTCAATTAAAGGTGTCAGTAATGCCTCATCTGATGTGGCCTCAATTAAATCCAGCTATCTGATGGTTGAAAACACAAGGGGATACAGCAACAGCAGCAAAACCAGACAAATAGGCAGCCTTCGTGTGACTGCTAATTACTACACCTGGTGTATATTATGGCTTGTGCACTTAACACAGCACGTGGCAACTTCCAATTCAGCTGCATTCATGCACACACACACGAAAACAAAACTCAGTAAATAATGCAACTAGAAATAATTCAGAGCTATGACAGGAAAAATATCCTTATTGTATTTCAGCTCCAGGAATACTACTTTTAAAACCACTTAATATAGTGCTATTACAAAAATATGTATTCATATCCACAAAACCAGCAAGTGAAGAACTAAAGGGGTTTTTTTCTGGGTGTACCCCAGCCCTAAAAACCACAGGAGCTAGAAACAGCTAACTTCTTAGATTTTAACTGCTTCTGTTACATACTAAATCCTCACTAATTCAGTACCATGAAAAATATTATGATAAAACCACACAAACTGCTTCCCAGTATCAAATTTATTTATATAACAATGGCTCTGACTAACACATCAATAATCAACTTCTCGAGTTGCTCCTCTTCCTGAAACAAATCCCTTTAAATTAGAGTGGGTGCTCAGTGCATGGCACCATAACAGACGGACACACATATGGCAAGTGGCTGTGTGAAGGGAGTATCTGGGCTCTCCAACATCCCTGTTAGCAGGGCCCTTCTGAAACACACACACACGAGTCCCTGCCATGGTGTGCAGGCTGGGACCTGGCCACGGGGCACAGGCAGCTGAGCAGGTCTCAGGTCCAGCATGTGATGCATTTGAGAAAGGCCAGTAGCTCAGTTTATCAAGGAAGTTTACACTTCTCAGACTCCTGCATCACAAGGTTTGTAAGCTACTTTGGAAACATTTCACGTTTCTGTGTAATCTTTTAAAACCTTCTGCACTTCAGATACGTTTTAAAACTAATAACCTTAGCCTGCTTGAGTAGGACATATTTTCTTCTTGTACTTCCTGTAAGACATGTCTCTTTTTTTCATATTGCAGTGTAAAATGTCCATCCTAACAATAAGGGAACGTAACCTTTTGAAAACCTTGGGAATTAGCAGACCATTTGCTCCACTTGTCAGAGTATCACTTAACATCCTTAGTTCTGGACCTATGACAACACAAACGATATTTTAAATCCAAGGACTGCACACAACATGATATGAAAAGTAATCAGTAATAAAATAATAGTTTGTATAATAAAATTATATTAGACACAAGTAGAGGTAAAAGGGAAAGCATGTTAATGCTCACTGCCTGGATTTTATCACCCTAGCTTTACTGCAAAACACATTTAGTCACATTCTTTGCTATGTAAGTTTCAGCTCATGAATTCCTAGTAATCCTGGTTTTAGGGGAAAACCTATGCCTGGGGGAAAAGACAAGGAAGTTCCACCTCCTAAATCCAAGCTTCTTGGGGAATCTGCCAAAGATTAACTAAATTGTCTCCACAATGACTGGCTCTCACCTGTACAGGTATGGTATTAACAAAATCAACTGATGAAGTGTTCTTAGATTACACTGACAAAAAAAAAAAAAAAAAGCCTTTACTAGAAACCAATGCAGTCCTTTCAGCAATAAATAAAAAAATAGTTAAGCACTGCATACAACTCCTACCAAATCGTAACTCATCTGCTGGTTTTAATAACATAATTCCACAACCACATAAAAGCAAAGTGAAAGTGTCCAGTTCTGCAAAGTTAAGATGGCAAAGGAAGTGAGCACAAAGGCAGGTCACAAAGAGTTAACATGGCACTTACCACCTGCATGGCAGAACTTCGTGGAGGATGTGGCTCTATGAGCAGTTGGGAAGGGGTCTGTCCAAAACTTCGTATTTGAGCTTCCACAGCCTGGAAAAGGCACAGGCAGGTTTGCATGTTAAGAGGTGCTAATTACAGGCAATAGAACCATAACTGTCACCTGAAAATGTCATTCCACACTTCTGGCTTGTTTCATGTTGAAAATCAACCCCGTGTGTTCACTGTGGGGCTAAGTGCTTGGCACTGGTACTAAGAATGAGGTAATCATTTTAGTACTGTGGATGCTATTTCCATGAGAAACTCTGCAAAACCTCATCCTGCTCAATGATATTAAACAGAAACAAGCTTTTATAATCAGAAACCCTCTTTATTGGCTCCATTTTTCCTTTCTAACACTGGCTTATCCTGTTTGTATCATAACTCAAAAACAAAAGTTAACTTTAAAAAAGTTTCTGTAGGTATTAAGTGTTAAACTCCATTGCTTCATTTCACAGCAGAAACTACAAGAAAAGCAATACTGAGCTTTTATTCTTACTTTCTAGGTTTAAACTTACTAGGTTTATTCAAAAAGAGCAAACAATGTTATGATGCATTAAACCACCAACAGCGAAACTAAAGGAGAACATGAAGGTGTAATACAAGGGGGTTTTTAAAATTTCTCTGTATCTTCAGCAACGTGCTTTAGTACTTTCTTCATAGAAAATACATGAAAATATTATGCTTAGTGATTTCTTAAAAATAATTATGCTGAAATCTGTGAACTCATACTTCTTGCCCTAGGCACATCCAGCTAGTTTTCCATGCTGCCATCTCCTGGCCCACTGGTTTAAAGATAACATCAAGCAGCCAAAATTCAACAAGTTACTTCTTGTCAGGCTGGCCCCCTGCACCATTCACAGAAACAGGCCAATACCACAGAAAATCTCAAATCATTCAACTTAGTTTACATCTCTTTCACTGTGAGCTAATCACCTGGCCTTTGCTGTGGGCTAGCAGGTATTTTCCCCTAATTCTTCTTTTTCATGGTTCAACCTTTCTCAGGACTACTTACACTTGTACTTCCTGGTCTATTTTAGCCACTCAAAATTTTTGAGACAATGGACTTATGCTGACCTTATTCTTACAAACAACTGTTTTTAGATAATAAAGACCACTACGAGGACACACAATGTTCTCCTGTTACAGAAGTAACAGAGCCAAAAGTAGAATGCACCTGAGACCTTAGAATAATCATCTTCTTGATAGTAAACATGCCATCCAAAACACTTGACCTTATTACATTTGGCAGGGCCTTTGAAACATCTGAACTCAGCAGAGCAGGAGTCGAAATTAGCCTCTGAACAGATTCTAACACTCTTGCCCACTCCGGGAAGCACCATAATCTTCAAAGAACTGATGAATAACTAAGTTTATCAAAAAGCTGGCTGAAATCTGACATACACACAACTGTGATGCAGTGAGCATTTCTTGAGGAACAGCAGTATCAGCCTCATGAAACACTAAAGCTTAGTAAGACCATGAGTCTCCTTCCTGCTGATGAGATATGCTACATTAAAATTCAAATCTGAGGGTTTGTGACTCAAGATATCAAGGGAATCACAAAAGCTTTGAGGTCTCTTAAGACATGGAAGCATTAATGAAGGAACTGGTCAGCAGCTCTACCCTCTCCAGAAAATGCTGTTTGTTTCAAAACATCCAGATCGTAAAAAGATTTGCCTACACCTACTTGCAGATTAAGTGGCATATTTTATTAGCAAATGGGAATTCTGCCCTGCACTGAGGGTAGGGCCAGAAGAATACAGAAGGACCAGAATGCAGACTGTCCTGGCTGCCAGTTACTCTCTACTTGTTAAATTATTTAGTAAAAATTGATAGTCTTTAGAATCTACTATTTATTTCCTATTAAATATATCTCCAATAAATTATTTAAAATTAATAAAGAATTCTTGAAGCACAACTCTCCGGCATTTGATTTAGAACTGAGAATAGATAAAGTGAGGAAATAATAAGCTTCAGATTTATTAATTTCCTTGCACATTGACTTATGATCAATACAGAAACTTTCACTCGCAAATGCCCATGTTCAGCATTTAAAGACAGTCACAATTTTGTCCCAACCTTGGAATCTGGTATGTCTTTTAATTCCTCTGGAAACTACACACTCTTACATAGTGCCAACAGTGAGGGGAAAAAGAAACACAAGATATCACACGGATGCAGAGTATTTCAAATACATTCATCATTACAAGAGCCCAAACTGATGTAGAACAAGTGTAAAGTACTCTACTCAACCCTCCAGTCAAGAGGCACTGTCTGTTTTCATACAGTGTTTGTCAGACCTGGTGAAGCTGCTGGCCAATGGGACAATGATTTTGCCAAAGCCTGCCTCAGAGGATCACAAATTCTCTGTTTTCAGTCTTAACAGACAGTTTCTACATCCCCGTTTATGTTCTAGCTGGAGTTTGTGATTTACAGTTCCAGTACAAACAAGTCCTTTAGACTCATTAGGTTCCATCAGGTCGTTCCAAAAAATACGACCACCTACGGTTCCAGAAGCACGATAGCCCCTGACACAATCTTTCCCTGGTAGACAACAGAATTGGGAAAAATCCACATTGTACCACAGCTAACAAGGTTTCATAAAACATCAGATCTGTACATAGAACATAAAAGTACAGATACTGGTATCTGTATACCATCTTTACTGGTGTCTTCAGAGATCCAAAAGAAATCTGAAGAACTGTTGAGTAAAGGCAACAACATTTGGACAAATATGTCTAGACATAGTGGCTAGACTTCAGAAAAAAAATCTTCTGCATTCCTTCTGGTTAACAAGAAAAAAAAAAGTCAAGGTTTCTTTTTTTAGCATCCACGTTTTGTAATAACGACCAAGAGAGTGTACTAGAAACCCCAAACGGTTCCTTCCTTTTCCCAGATTGTATTCAAAGTCAATCCAGATGTCAGCTTCCCATTCTGATGTCTCAGTCAGAAGGATCACACACAGAAGGATGCAAGATGACCTCCCTCTGTCAGCAGAAATGTGATGGTGGAGCTGGAATCAATCCCCATTCTCTCAATTTACATAACAATAGAAAGAGCCACCAGATGCCACTCAGACTTATGTCCAACCTGTCAAAGAAGGTCAGGTAGGAGCAGGGAATTTTTTTCTCAGAGATACAATTAGATCTCCTTTGAAGAAAAGAACCTACCACTCACTTGAGAAAATCCAGTAAAATGCCCATCAGCCAGAAAGTCATCACCCACTTCCTTTCTAATGAATTATAGAGCAGCTTCTAACTGAGCTTTCTTGAAAAGAAGTACTACCAGCATTAGTCAGTATTACGAAGAGACAGACAGCTCCTCCAGCAGTAGAGGAAGGGCATGTGCTCTCACACTGCTGGATCCCTCTGGAGCATGCAGCCATTCAGATGACTGTAGGTAGAAATGTTTGGGAAATTTGCACAACCAGTTTCACATCTATTAAAGGCACCATACAACTGGAAAGGCATAACCTTTGTTTGAAAGAGATCTTTAGTTTGACAAACTCTCACCGTTGAAAGCAAGATGTGTGCCACAAAGTAAAACATAGTATCATTCCACATTTTATTTCACTGTTTCTCAAGTATCTCAGTAAAACTGCCTTTTTCCTGTTAATCATCTACAAAACCAAAATTTTGGTAAGGCCAGAATTGTTCCAGATGCTACAACAAGAAGTAATAAAATGAAACAAGGTAAGATACCCTTTACAATAATTCACACAGTATGCATCTCAAACCACATACTTACATACTATTATATTTCAAATGGTAATTAATTTAGAAGCATGAAAGCCATAGCAAATTTCATAAGTTAACATTTATCTGATTTTACCTGTCCCTAAAAAAGTCTCCTAGATCATCTTCTCTTTTCTTGGGGGGTGGGAAGGGGAGAAGGTGAATAGGGAAGCAAATAAAAAGAAGGAAAGTAAAGAAGTTGAAAACTTGGCTTAGCTATAACGTAGCTCCTGGCCACTGTTTGGTATGGCTATTTTCAGTCTCTGAACTTACCCTCTCATCTAACTGTGAAGAAAGTTAATTCAGCAGTATGCAGTACCCACCAAATACGGCTGTAAATTTTTTGGGAAGGAGGGTGATGGGGAGGTTGAACATATGGATGCAGTTAAGGTAAAAACAGATGTTTGTTACTTTTCTTTGCAGCAACACTCAGAAACTAAGTCAAAATTGCTTTTTTTTCATGTTTATGTCTGAAAGAACTATAAAATTAAATATGAGGGAGGGCGGGTGGAGGGGGAACGGCAGTGAGTGTCACAGAGAAAGAATGAAACGGTCTCCAGTTTTGAACTCAAATCCTCAAATGAAGGCCTATAATAGTTAAAAGGCAAGACATACACCATTTAACTCCAGATTTAAAGACCTTTAAAGGGACTAGCTCAGAGCTGCTTTCATCATGCCTCCTCAGACACAAAACACCAAACTGTCTGAAGAGCCCAGGGGCACAGCACACCCATGTTAAAATGCACGCCTTGGCCTGAGGGTACAACAAGCTACAACCTCACCATTTGCTACAGAGAGGCTGCTCTCAGGGTCTTTACAGATCTGCACCGAAGTATTCCCAGTTACTTCCCAAATCTCTAAGATTTAGTTGCCAAACATTTGAAACCCCAGGTGAAATAACAACATCCATTGTAATACATATTCTTTCAGCACACGTGTCAGGGACAGAAAACGTTTTGGGTTCATCCTCCATCTTTCTGCCCAGTATTCATGTCCAGAAAATAACAGCCCTTGCAAAAGTAATTACTTTGGCTCTCTGCCGCTCCTACCTCACTTTTCAATATTCAAAAAGGTTTACGCACATGTTCCTCAGTGATTTCCATTGGCTTGCTATGCAATTATGATTACTTGCTTTCCCCTTCCTTCCACCCAGATGTTGCTTTAGAGCATCAGAGAACACAGACTGTTTGACAGGCTTCCCCTCAGACAGGGAAGTTGAATGGCTTAGCGGCCAACCAAGGAGCTCCTTTCCCTATGGGACAGTGATTAAAATCAAGCTCTGGTAACAAGTGATCAGAAAACCCCCTCTGACCAGAGAGAGCCACTTACAACCCTACAGGAATATTCTGAGTTAAATTCCTCTAGGACTACAGGAACACAGGTAACACTAGCCAGAGAGCAAGCACAATTCATAACAATAGATAAAATTGCTGAAAAGAGGCAGAAGATTATAAAGAGAAGCTCTTTGTAGTACCATCTCCCTTGTTTCCCAACAATCCCCATTAGATCAAGATTGTGAAAAATGGGCAAAATGCTTTTCTGACACAGGCAATGAATATGCTGGCTGACTGTACACCTGCCCTGGGGATATTGCACTGCACTTGACCCAAAGAAAAAATACAGCACTCAAATGTTAGTATCATAAATTCACACACTCCCATTTGCTATTTTAAAAATAAAATGAGCAGTCTACTTTCTTCATGTCAAACCAGAAAATGATTTCTCTTGTTTTGGCTTCGGAAATCAAACATTTTGTATTGAATCACTTTTATATTTTGTTTTCCCACTGCACTATTCACTTAACATACCGATTTAAGAAAATTGTCTGTACTAGCTTTGAAATCTAACAAATAGCAGTGAGGAGAATGGAGCAGAAGAAAGGCTATGGAAAAGACACTACAAGATCAAGAGTTACGTACTGTTCTCTAGATATCATTAAACCTGACTGCAGTGTGTTTGTGATGTACCCTCTGCTAACCAAGCAGAGCGCACAAGGCGCCTGTTGCTGCCCACTAATGCAGGTACAGCTCCAACCCCAGAACCTCAGGGTTATGGCTCCAGAGCTGAAGTGTGGGCAGAAATACTATCAGCAGCTCAGTCAGGGAGGCCTTATTAGAGCACACGAGCAACTTGGGATGGAGCAAAAAGCGCACAACCTTTGCCTGCTGCGGATGTGCTAGCGAGGTCTGTAACAAAACTGTGCGCCTCATTACACAAGAAACCAACAGATACATGGAGAAATTAAAGCCATCAAATAGAAATTAACCTCTTTTTTTTCTTCCTCCTTTGTACCTTCCTTGCAAGAAATGTAGCTGCTACATAATATTTTTCTTTTCTTCTTACCACCCCCCAGTTTCACCTCCTTCTGCCTGCTGAAAACACCAGAGCTGTCTGAAGATTGGTTACTGGTCTAACCACTTGTTATTTATAAAATCTAAACTACTACAGATACACGGAGGGGGAGGGGTTACCCGAAGCAGGATGACTTTTTTTCCTCAAGCTGTTTGAGAGTCAATATATTAATAATACATTATTCTGTTCATATCAGAAAAATGGAGAAAGGAGAAAAACATAGGATGCCTTCTACCACATCTTTACAAACAAAAACACTAACACAGCTCTTAAACTACATTAAGGAATTTTCTGTGAGAAAAAACAAAAAATGAAGTCTTTTTGTCCAGACAAATCAGTATGACAATTACATGGCAGTCATTAAAGTAAAACAGGAAGTAATCACAGTTTGTGAGAATACAAATAGAAGCCCCTCAGGGCCGTGCAAGTTGCTCCAATCTGAATATATACATTCCAGGCATATTAAACAGAGGCACAGCCCGGCCTGGCTGCAATCTCCAGCTCACGCAGCTGTCCGTCTACTGCAGCGTAATCCCAGCTGCCAATCTGAAAGAAACCAGTTAGTCAGAGCAGACACAACCAACAGAAACAAATGTCACTCAATAATGTTCAGAGGCACTGGGTTCATGGATAATTTCAAACAGTATCTCTGTCTGGAGCACTGATGTGCTCATTCAAAACACCTAAATCTTTGGCTACTGGAAAGAAGCAGATAAAAAATACTAGAACTACAAAAACAGGCCTGGTAGTACTTCAAAGAAACTGACAAAATAAAAAGGGAAAAGCATCTAAAAAGAGAGTTAAGATCAATGTAAGGACCTGCAAATAAAACTGGATTAAGTACAAGCAAAATCCTAAGCAGCTCTGGGACTAGTTTTTTTAAAATACAACAGCTTCTGTTTATTTGAGCACCACAACCAAAATTACTTCTCATCTCTCTCTGGTAGCTGAAGATTTCAAGAGAGCAACTCACTGCTTTCATTTAAAAATCAATAATTACCACAGACAAAGTACTGGCACTGCCATGTGCAATACCCTCAAACTTCAATTTCTGGCATTATTCATTTGCTCCTCTAAATAGCTAACAATCTCAAATTTTCTTATGTAAAACTTCTTCCTCTGGAAAAAAGCAATCAATTCCAATCTGTTAACATTCCACAGAATTTCTTAAACACTGACGTCATCTCTATTTATTAAATAAAAAAGCTTCATTAAAATAAAACATTTCAGTCTGAAGGAGGTTAACACACAGAAGTAAAAATCCAAAATGTAGTGCTGTTTAAACTGTCTTCTGTGATCACCTTTCAGAATCCGTAACAGTTGTGAAAAAGAAATAAATAACTCCTTTTGCTAAACTATGAAATACATTTATTTAAACTCTCATGACTACTACCTGCAAGACCAAACTTGCTGTTTCCAAACTGGGTACAACGCTATCTCAGAGTTTTCTACTACAACAAGTAAACTTTTTGTTATTATTTAATAGAATGTAACACTTAACTGAGACGACTTTTAGACACTGCTTGAGGAAAACACCTTTGGCATTACCACAAGCTTTCTCACTCAAGCAGCAGCTATTTATCAAGTACAACTAATAACTAAAATAACGAAGTTTGGTAAGTAAACACCACACACATCTACGGGCACAGTGGGAACACTGATGCCCAAGGCAGACACACTGGGCTGCAATAAGCACACAGAACGAAAACATTCCAAACAAAAAATGTTTCATTTCCCAATTACTGTGAAAGTCAATACAGGTATCATTTGGACAGCATAAAGAGCCTGCAAATAATCAAAGCATGTTGATGACACAAAAAATTCCTGCAACGCGTTCACTTCCATGTTTCATTCAAGGCTAAAGGACTTGGGTGTATAACTGTAGCTGTTATACACAAGTATATCTCATCCCTTCCACATATGGAAGAGGGAAAGAAGTTTAAAAATAGAAACAATTTATATCAAAAGGAATTGTTTTTTAAGTATTATGAACATCACTTTTATCCATACCTTATTTATCTTTTGATTACTCTTTCTTATTTAATGCTGGCCAACAAATATGTCAGCTAAGACTGACCAGCCAGGCACAAATGAAAATGTAAAGAGCCCAGGGGGTCTCAAGACCTCTCTGGCTCTGATAGATCCACAAGACAGGTCAAGCAAGAAGATGTGAGGGAACTGACTGCGCTGAAAATTTCTATCCCTTGAATTTCAATCAGAGGCTGAGGAAAAAAAGCACTCAGAGCTGAAGAACTAATTCACAGGAGTTACCTCCTTCCAAAAAACTGTACTACTTCCAGCCAGTTTTTTTAACTCTCATACATGGAGCATCTCAGTCCTACTTTAAAATATCACTTCTTTGCCTGCTGGATAGAGAAGCAGAAGCAGCATGTAAAACTAGAATCTACTCTGTAATGAAGGACAAAAGAGAACAACAAGTTCAAACATTTTTCTGGAACAGAAAATGGCTGAATATTTTTCATGTCTGTTTGTAAGCACTGTAGTAAATCGGTAAGTTAAGACAAAGGGCAATAAATCCCCATTCATCATATCAAACTCCAGGCTGAATGGAATCAAAGGAGTGCCACACCTCCCAGATACCACAGTAAGCACTTGCTCATGCTCATTTTGCTCATTTACTCCAACACCACAAACAGGTCACAGTGTGAGCAGAGATGTGAGAGCTAATAGGTAATTGATACAAACTGGTGGCAGGAGCGGTGCTCCTGTTATTTAATGCTCCTTTCACCAGAAGGAAATACTTCATCCTTTCATGGGAGAGTCCTGATGCCCAGACAAGCTGATTTCATTGAGCAGTGGTACCTGCTCTCATGGGAGGCCCTGCCTGTGTTACACATTGTGCTCTGGGTACTCCCCAGGAAAAGACCAAGGCATGGGCTTAGTTGCATTGCCAAGTTCACCTCTCCTTAGCCATGAAATCAGTATGCTTCCTTTAAATACAGCCTTCTTCATTCCAGTTCCATGTAAGGGCATTTTAACATAGATTTGTAATTAAAAGGAGACCAATGCTAAACATTTATTTGGCTTTTCCCACTACTCCCATGCTGTACAGCACTAAACATGCCATCCATGCAGCACACTTACAGACAGAGACAATTCAAAGATTGTTTCTACAGTACTTTGAATGTTGCCTGCACGTATTTGTTACTTACCGAATCCAGCACACGGAAATTTACTGCTCTGTGACAGTTATTTTATAACCATTTCATCCTACATTTTAAAACTCATCGCAGCCACAACAAAGACTGTTGCCCAAGCTGCTAAAACCAGACTGATCGTTTTCCCAACTATTTAGTAAATGTTAACTATGCTATAAATACAAATCGTGTTTATACTCTGTGAAAGATTCACTGTTGTCAGGGTTCTCCAGCTGAGTTAGAGCTGAAATATGCTATTAACTCCCACCATGAACAGAGCTAAAAGAGAGGCCAAAAATGCTTTCTCTGGGATAACATATCAGATCTGCTACTGCTTTCATGCAACTGGGGTCACGTAAACTAAACATCCTTGTAACTTCTTTTGGGCACAGAAGTCTCTCAAACTGTAAATATTTAAAAATAAAATAAGATTAATAAGAGATAGACTTAAGATGCATAAAACTTACCCAGAGATATTAATCTTGAACAACATTTAAAAGCTATTATCCATAAAATAATTTATCCCATATGCCTTAAAGTTGAAAATAAAAGAATTATCTTTTCTCTCTACATATAATCAGAAGTGGCACATTCAAATAACAAGCCAAATGCTATGTCCAAGTTGATTCTCCACAATTTCTGAAACTCCTCAGTTCATATGGAAATTAAATATCATCAATAGGAAGAAAGGTGCCAAAAGAATAGAGAAAGCTTGCTTCCTAATGCTGAACAGACTACCTTCATGTAACAAAAATGCACTTTCTCTTCAGAGGAAGAAGTACAAAACAAAAGAACCATCTAATGCTAAAAGCAAATCACCGGATGTTATTAATTTAATGGGACTTATTCTTGTGTTTTTAGAGCTATTATTGCTAATTTAAAAATTATTAGTCCTCCTTAATTGCTGACTTCGAAGATGGTATCAGATGGTTTACTTTGTTTATTTTAATGTGGTTAGGTGCTTTTTTGTAAGCACGGTACAAAATTGAGGGTGCTTTTTGAAAGGTAGGGGTTGCTGTACAAATCAATGATGCATTCTCCAAGTAATATTTCATCTTCCTGCTACTAACTTTGTCTCTTCCCTTTGCTTTTATCCAGTGTTTACACTAACTACATAGGGGTATCAGTGGAGAAATGGACTTTTAAGTAGTAACTGAGGGCAGCCCAGATTCACGATCGTCCTTTGTTGCACTAAGCCAGAGAAAAGAGGAATTTCTATTCTTCTGACCAACACCGATCAGGCCTAGATACAAATTATTTTCTATGGATTGTGCTTCAGCTCTTAATCAGTTACTTGTCTGAATGACTTAGATCTAATTCTACTTTTCTTTTCCCCCCCTCCATTCTTGGACAGCTATGGCAAAAAGAGAGCAGAATTTGTGATAAGAAGGTGCTGTGAATTTTCTCCAGAACAGCTGGATGACATTTGTCTGTGCTAAATGACTCCTTGCCCCTTCCATCCAAGCAAAAAAAAAGAGCCCTTCCATAGCAGATCTTGTGATTGGGAGTTCCACAGATCAAAACACAGTGCTCAAGAGCAAGTCAACAGAAGGCAGTGACACAGCAAAGCTCTGCTGGCAAATACAGCATTTTCCACCAGAGAGATATTTACTGCTTGCCCACTGAACAGCAACTTCCCTCTGCAGCTGTCACCTCCTTCAACAAGACACACAAGGAGCAGAGTCAATGACAGTGCTACTAAAATGCTTGGAGGGGAAGAGGAGGAGGAAGGAATGGTCTCTGCAGGATGAGCAGTGCACCAATATGCCAGCAGGGATACTGGATCCCTTGCCTTGCTTCTCCTGGCTGCAGTTCCCTTCCCCCACTGGTTGCAACTCAAACCCTTCTCTCTTGATCTACTCCCCTCCCCCTGAGATTTGCCTTTGAATTATGCAAGCTTTGCACTCCCCAGGGTTTATCTGCCAAAAGGTAGCATGTGGCCCATGGTTTGCATTTTAGTTTAAAATTTTCTATTATGGCAGTCAGATCCTTTCAAAATACTTTACTTCCTTTATTCCCATAGGCAGAAAGAATGGCAGGAAAAAATTGTTCACAGCAGTATAAGAGGATGTAAAAGTTCTACATTTTCAGTTCAAAAAAAAAAAGCAAGGTGGAATATGGTTTTAATCAAGTAGTTTTCCTTCCTAGACGAGTACTTCCTTCTTGTAATATATATAACCTGACTGCCTATAAAAATAAAGGTGCCAGTTGGAGCCATTTAGGAGACCTAAGGAAATTCTGCATTAACCTACACCCCTCCACTCCGCAGTGCCTTCCACCATTGTTCTGTGTGTGGCCCCTTTGATGAGTTAGGTCACCAATATCCACGCATACATCTGTGGAGATACCTCGGAAACACGTGCATCATAGGCTTCTCATTACTGATGTGGTCCAGGCTCAGCACTGACTATCTGTGTGGGGAAGTGGCCATGGTTTGAGCGCTAGCTATTATTTCCATATGATACCTAAAAGCCTCAGTGACTTGCAGCTCTCAGAATATACAGAAGCTTCTTTTTGGATTAGGTTTGCAAATAAAAATATATTTTCTGCTACAACTGTCAAGATTTAAAGGCCCAAACCCTGAATGCTTACCAAGAGGAAAAAGCCAAAACCATCCTTTTTGAAACCAAGAAATCCAGTTTAATACTTGTCTAATAAACAGTTACTAACTCTGAGGTGCCATGCCTGCTTAAAAATACTGTTAATTGTCCATATCAGAAATTCATTTGGACTCTAACCAGGAATTTGGTAGAGACAAGAAGAGATATTTTCTGGAAAACTGACTGAAACAGAAAAATAAATGCTGATTGAAGCTGCTTGGCAGCGCAGAATGTTAGCACAGGTCCTCAGGGAGACAGATTAGCAAGCAGGAAGAAGGTGAGGCTGTCAAAGGTGCATGATAAATTTATTTAGCACACAGATGTAGAATGATTATGCACACAGAAATACACACAAACAGATTTCTCATTACTTTCATCTCTACCCGTAAGTAAAACCAGAACAAGTCACCATTGGTGATGAGAGTCATTATATTTCTGCAGTATCAATATCTCATCAGAGCTGATCATATGTGACTTTAAAAATTCCATATACACATTCACATAATCAAAAATATGCATTACAAAATACATGTAAATGGCATGGGATACCTAACTGAACAGGAAACCTTTCACTGTTTTAGTGACCTGCTTAAAAATCCTGAATAAAAACATTCCATTGGGTCAATCCTTCAAGCAACTCAGAACAGAAGGGCTATAAGACACCGTTTACTCTGCTGCCTGCATTCATCAGTGTGTATTTTTGACACCACTAGTAGTGTTTCAAAATTCTGCTGCTGCTGAACTACTCCACTATTATGAACTCAACAACATTGCACTTCTCCTTCTGCTTCCGTTTTCATACACCACTCAATTCAGACAATACAGAACAACTCAAAAATAAGAAACATTGTAGCGAAGTACAATAAAAACCATGACAAATTCAAAATATTTGGTAACAAAGCGAATGCCTTGCTGAGAGGATCCACAATTCCAGACTGATTTGTAACTTCCCTGGTCTTAAATTTTTTTTCAGGCTGTAACACAAGTAAAATACATCACAGTAAATATGATAAAAGAACTGTTCTAGAAAAATTAAAACTACACAAAAATTGTATGTGGAGACTGCTACTTTCATTAGTGTTATTTCAATTATTAGTTTCATAAATAAAGTTTCAATGATGGTTCATTTAATAACAAAATTTAGAACAAATTACACACAATACCCAGCCTACATTTCAGCTCACACTTTAACCAAACACTTCAAGAGTCTAATAAATACTCCTAAAAGGTAAGAATAGTACCTTGCCAGCGTTGAGCGGACAAACATTATCAGTGAATTGAAAACATGGCACAGTGAACATCTACTAGATGACTCCTGGTCCAACAACTTTTCCAAATCCAGATGACATTTTTTTCTTGTAAGCAATGTGTCCCAGCATCCCTTTTCTTAGCTCAGTTAAGGGTGTTTACATGCACTATCTGTATTTTAGGTTTAAACTGACTCAGATGCAGTTTGCAGACTGATGGCAAGCCATGTAATGACAACACTGAGCCATCACTTTGGTTGTAAGGCAGTCCCTGTGTCCCATCTAAATAAAACAGCTGACAAGATTCCTATTACTTTGTTTTCATGGACTTGGAATATTTTATAACAAGGTACCACTTACATTTATTCTATAATTAATATACTTGCAGTTATACTTGGTAGCAATATAGTGTCTGAAGAGAGGACATAAAATCAATCAAAAATCTGTTTTAGTCATCCCACCTTGCCCTTTTTTAAACAGCTGTTTAGGTGGAGGAGGAGGAACTTTTGAACCCACAGTATTCTATGAGATATTTTGGCAAATAAATTTTCTGAATGATGCTGAGTCTGAGTAAAGCTCCTGATCTTTCCAATGCTGAAATATTTTCTTTTGCATATGAAAAATACAGGACAAGTTATTTTAATTTGATAGCAAACCAAATTAAAATATCAGAGGCTACAAAACCCTGATGTTTGCTCCACATGCAAGACTGCACTTAAAGAGAACTGTTAAAAGTGCAAAAGTAGATTCAGAAGCACAAGCCACGTCAAGGTTGCTCACTGCCACTAAGATCCAGTATCGGGGAACAAAATGAGTGAACTCAGCAACTGAAGCAATCCTTGAACTTTTATTACTATATTGGCATCAGCTTGGGCTGAAATCCAGGTGCACAAAGTTTAAGAACATCTTGCATCCTTGTTCTATTAATTCTGCATGCTGTGACAACTGGTTCAGGCACCTTGCATTTGGCTGGCCTGTGGCCAAACCACAAGAAAACACAAAGAAATTGAACATTCACCAGAAGCCTTGAACAATGAGGAGTCTTTACAGTTTCAACACTACCGTGGTTAACGAAGACTTTTCTATATTTATAAAGTACAAACTTACCTCTCTCAGTACAGAATCCGTTATTGAACTTAAATTAACAGCTCCTTCATAAGTCAAATAGTAGAATACATTCAGGGACCTAACAGCCTCTGGCCCTTGTTGTTTGTAGCCAAAAATCAGATCAATCCACTGGTGAAGCTGGCAGGAAACAAACTCACTTTCTAATGCCTGTGGAAAAAAACACACACAAAACACAAACTTAAGTTTGCCACGTAGTCATCATTTGGTAGTAGAAGAAGCATTTTTTTAATAGCATGCAAAATTATCTTAGCAAGTCTAAATACAAAATTTAGAAGAGTATTTCAGACATTCCATTCAAAAAAAGCTGGGCCTTGTGATAGATGCCAGAGTGTCATGCCCTACTTCCCGCTGACCAGGAGACCTCACTTTTTAAATTGTAATAGTGGAAATAAGAAAAAAAAAAAAAAAAGCAGTAAGTAGAAAGTATTTGTAC
>VZRS01005940.1:151394-162222 GCA_013398055.1 Ifrita kowaldi
ATTTGTACATTTAATACACAGCCAGGCCATGTTTTTATGAACTCCCAATATGAAATGGTGCCTTCCTTTGTGATCTGCATGCTGAATAACAACAGCAGGATTATCTGATTCTGACAGCTAGAAAATTGATAGAATTTGGGAAACAGGACTAATTAACCAGTGATGTTAGGGTAAAAATTTTTTCACAGGCTGGAAACATGGAACTGCTACCACTTTCACACATTTCTTGTTTACAAACCTATACAGAAACCTATACAAAAGTACTGTGCTGAATGATTAAACTGTTTTTCTGAAGATGTTATCCAGGTACAACCCGACCCCCAAGACAAAAGCATCTAAGAAATACTATATTAACAGATAACCTAAAAATCACTGTCATCTAAAGAGTTAATTCATACAGATTACATCACTATCAGGATTTGCTTTTTCTGTTTTATACAGAAGATTCAATGTATTTCTGATTTGAATTACCAAATGAAAAAACATAACAAACAGATATTCTCTTTGTCTGGCAAAATGAATGGCGTTTTCCTTGCAAAGGAAATTCCTAATTTTGAGCAGAGGAAGTTGAAATTAATCTGAAAACCAAGGAAATCACTCTGCAATTTGCACACAAAAATGATGGGTTTGTTTCATTAACCGATGCCTGAAAACAACATTTAAATTGACACATAAAACCAGCAATTGTCTTAATTTGTGTGGTGCACTCCACACAAAAGCCCTAAATATGTTCAAATTAGAGCAAGCTGCTTGATTGTCACTGCAGTCTCATGTCATATTAATGCATGACAAACATTAAACCATACACTTAAATGGCAATTTATATCATTTAAATGTTTACTGCCACACCAGATCATCACTCATTTAAATGTGACTTTCTGACAGCTAATTTCAGTTAATTTTCCTCGATTCACTTAATTAGAACTTTCAATCAAGAAAAGACCTGTACATATCTTAGACATCATATCATTCTTTTTTTACTATTACTTTTATTAGGACACTGAATTGCTGAAAGCATTCTTTAAAATGAATCCCCACACAGTATAGTATCTATTTGGACGATCATATAGCAATACCTTACAACATATACACTTAGACACGACTTTTTTTTTCTTTTTAATTTAAAAAACAACCAATATTTAGACACAGACACACAATTAAAACTATAAAAAACCACAAGCAGGCCAATTAAAAATTAATGATTTCAAAATTGTTTAATAAGATAAAACCAGTCAGGAGTCTCATGAGTGTCCATAATACTGCAATGTGCAGCCATAAAATTCTACAGGGCTCAGCAAATGACAATGATAAGAATTAATTTTCATGCTATCCTGTTAAAAACAAAATTAACCCTAGAACATACTTACTGTTATAACTACTTAATGCCAAGAAAAATGAAGAATGCTAGGAGCTTGTGATTTCTTTTATAAATACATATGTAAATATTCAGCATCTGTTGCAGTTGTTCATATTGTCCTTTTCTACAAAAGGTAGATTTTCAGTGAGTCATATTACCCTCACAAAGGGACCTGAATAACTAAAGGAATATCACTGCCATCTCCTTAGATTAACGTTAGTATAAATGTGAATTTTTCCTTAAAAAAGCAAAACTAAAACACTTTACCCTCTCAGGGAATGGTTGGGAGCCATCCTGACCTTACTTCTCTTTTTCAAGTTTGAAATAATTTTACATTTGAAATTTGTACAGATGCAAAAGTAGATAATTTTTTTTTTCCTTATTAAGCCATTTAAAAATCTTCCTAGTCACCAAATCCCAAGTGAAAGGGATAACTGAAAACCAGCTACAGTCAGCATCAGGACATCAAAGGACAGACCAAACAGCACACAAATTCAAAGGCCAAATAAGCTTGCCTGATATTTCAGGTTCACAGTTAAGCTCTTGGATGGAGGGAAGTGCTTATGCTATGACTTAATCAATGGAGGAACAATAATTAACAGCTTGTATAATGACTAAAGAATAGACTTTCAAGGAAAACAGCACCATGTACCAGATCAGCCAAGTGCAGCACTTTGCAGCCCCACTGGTATATTTAAATATGGATCCTCCTTAAGAAAGCATCTGAGAAACAAAGAGGTTGCAATTTGCAGAACTATTTGGTTATAAAAAGGAGGGGGTTTACCTTGTTTGTTGTTTTTAAACATTGCTGTTAGCATTTACCTCTTGCAAACCTAAGCCAAGCCTACCGATGGGTCAGCATTTAGGATTACTTCAGCATCAACTTCATTTAGGACAGGCAGGGCTCGTTTAAGGCTCGAGTGAAATCCAGCACACAGCCATGGGATAGGAACATCCTTTCCACACTGCTCCTAGAGCAAACCAAGGAGTTGCCAGCGCTCCCAGGGCAGAGCAAGCACAGCGCTCACCCTGTGCTCTGAGGGAAATGTGCACAACAAGGAAACCCTCACAAACGTCCACCAAAATACAGCAATATCCAATCCCATCGAGTTATTGTAAAACAAAATCAGGGACTAATGTCCAATTGTTACAGGATCAAACAAGCCCATGGAAAGGCAGTCACGTGAAGCCACACACAGATTGTCAATTCTGTCCACAGGGGACTCATATTAACTTTGACAAACTGTCTTGGGGCTGATATCTGTTTCTTTAATGAGATCTATTAGGCAGAGACTAAAACACTTGAGATATGCTAAAAAGTACAGCATACAGATGTCAAACACAAACACCTATTAGTAACTTTCATTTCTCTATTCCCAAGGTAGAAGCACTTCAGACACATCAACAGAAGCTTTGATCTAACTAGGAAATTTTAGTTTATTCATAAATATTTTTCAAATGCACAGTCTGATGTCACTAAATATGTGCAATCAAAACTATCACATAGTGAACAACTCCAAAATTCACTATTTTATGATCATCTTTTTCTGTCCTGTTTTCTGAAAAGATTGAACAGAGAATAATTTACTGCTGGCAACTAAAGACTAACATCAGTCTAATACTAATGCAAATTATTTGGTAGAACAAGGGCGGAATGACAAAAAACAAAACTAGCAGGTTAGGAATGATTTTTCCTTTTTCCAGTATAAATTCTCTAAAGATTTATCAGGATATATTTTCCCAAACAATATTAAACCTTTGGAATCAAGATTTGTATCTTCAAAGTGACTATCATTGGCTGTTGCCCTCTACTTTTATTTCTGCTTTAGATTTTATGCAGTGATATATAACATATGAAGTGATGTCTATTAAAAATGAATATATACTGTGCTTGAGTTTGGGATGGTCCAATAGTGAAATTAGATCAAAGGTTTAACTGCATTTTTTTTCATCAGCACAGATATATATTCACAGTCAAGCTATTCAGAAATAAATGACAGACTTACTTGCCTTATTCCTATGCTGATTAAAGCAATTTTGAAGCACAGCATAAAGCATGCATGCCACTCTTATTTGAATGACAGAAAAGGAGTCCAACCCATACAAAATGTGGTTTATGAAATGTTAAAATGAAAGGAGAAACCGATGAGAAACCAAAACTGCTCGTATATGAGTAATCTTTCCTATTTACTCAATTGAAAAAAAAAAAAAAAACAACTAAACAACCAAACCAACAAACACAGGAATACACTTCACCAGCAAGTAAGAAATAAACCCCAAGTAAAAATAATTGCCTGTTACCTTTAACAGACTAAACATTTTAATTCCCCTCTGAAAGAATTTCCTCTGAAACACTTAAAATGGAGCCTCTTCTACGTGCCACTTGAAAAATATTTAAGTATGAACAGAAAAGCACGAATTAGGATTTCACACGTTTTTAGCACAACCACAACTTTCAGGTGAAAAATATCCTTCTTGAATATGACAAAGCACCCACATAACTGCAATAGCAGGTAACTGCTTTAAACTAAATACGTGTTCTGGCTTGGAAGTGTGTGCACATGCATTCAAAACAAAACCCCAAACCCAACAAAACCAAACAACTGGAATGATGCTTGCATGTGCAGGCTTTCAGACACAAGTTGGTAATGCCGCCTTAACATTGATATATGACCTTGGTAACTTACAATGAGGAAGGCTGGTTTTTTCAGCCTAATTAGAACTGTTTCAAATTTTCCTGCTAAATATATGATAGAAAGTCCTTTCAACTTTTTTTTTTATTCTAGAGTTTCTTTCCACGTCAGCCTTGTTCCAATCAAAATATGTTTTGAATTAAATTATTTTGATTCAATATGGGGATCACATTTCACTTCTAAGATTTAAAGTCCGAAAAGGAAAAGTTTAGGCTGTTCAAACAAAGCAAAAGCAGCCACTTTGTGGAAAGCTATTCACATTTACCAAGACTGACAAATTGTTTGTGTGCACCATTAGGTCTAGTTTCTGCAATAGTTGCCAGATTTCCTGTCCTCCTAATAACATGTTAACTCTTCAAGTGCTGGCTTCATCTTCAGAGGTTTCTCAGTAACCTCCAGGATTTAAAGAGTAAATTACCAAATGTGCTTTCACCAGCGACACCGTTTGATCACATGGGTAGACATCTGAGAATAAAGATGTGTTTAAAGTTATTAGAAAGATACTGAATTCAGGCCTGCCTTGAGGATATCAGAAGGAAGAGGACAGCAAATGTACTAAGTAGAAAACTCCATGTTCTGCATGAGGTAACACAAATTTTACATGGACGAAAGGGACATCAAAACCATTTACATGACTGGTGGTTTTTTACATGGTAAGTAACTATTTCAAGCAAATGCATTTAGTTCTACTTACTGTATTACACAAATTCTTTTAAGCATGAAATACTCAAGAAACTGAGCTTTACTTACAGAAAAAATTGAAATAACTATTTCATTTTTCCTTTGTGTGTGTGTGTATGTGTGTTCCAGAAATGCACTGCCAATTCTTCATTACTGTTGTAACAAAAGTGAGCCTTTTACTTTATTTCTCTACTTGGTTACTGACACCAGGATAAAATACTCCGGAAAATACAATCCTAATAAAACATTTAACTCAGATGCTTTACTGAAGACAACTGATCTCACAGAAAAAAGGGTATCAGCAATCTGAGAAGCTCAGACACAGAAGATCTCTGGAAGAGAAATTTCCCCTCCTCTGCTCCTTCTTCTCGATATTGAACATTAAGCTACTAAGTAACGACAAAAAAGAAAATTTGAGTAATAACATAACTAACTGAAATTTTGTGGCAAGGTATATTCTGCAAGAGCAGCATGTAAACAAAGAAAAATAGTTTGCAATGCAATGATTCAAACTCCTATCTGAATTTACATCCTTATTACCAAAATAAGAATAGCATGTTTAGCCAAAAATCTTGAGCACGTTTTCATTTTTAGGTGATTTCTATATTGAGTCTACAACAGTAATTTTGTAGTTTAAATGGAAAAGTCAGACAGCTGCTACACATTTTATATAATGAAAGCTACATTCCCTTTGAAATTCAGCTTTATTCTCAACTTAAATGTCTATTATTAGGTGCCAGGAAGAAAAGATTTCAGTGTTTATGAAAACTTGCATCGGAGCATTTGTAGCTACTCTTTCCATAAAGGGCAGTGATCACCGATAAAATATTTCTCAGTGTATCCTTGATAATCTGCAAATTTGAAAGAAACATTTTAAGGCAGAACTGCTACAAATTTCTATGAACACTATGAACAGAACAAATGATGCATTTTTATTGTGAAGTTTCAAAGTTTAGACATCTACCTTAGGTGTTGCTTTACCTCACTCGTGCACAAATTCCACCAATCATGGCTGTTACAATACTAACTTCCCTACTGAAAAAAAAGAGTGGGCAAAACCCATCTCAGCCAACTGGGTCCATCAATAAATAGATGCTTTCCAAAAGCCAGCCCAGGAATGGCCCTGTCACAGCTGGTTGGCTTCTTCTCACCAAGAGGTACAGAACAGGTACAGAATTGTGGTAGGAACAAAAAACGATCATGAAGTCTTTAATAAATTCCCCTCCATGAAAAATAATATATAAAAGCCATAATTAATTGCAGTTGTGAAATCACACAAATGGCCATCGTTATTCATAACTCTGATAATACTGATATATGGGGCTTGCATTTGTCCTTCCCCAGAGACACAAAGAAAATCTGACTGGCTAGCCCATAACCATTTTTTACTACAAAGTTGGCTACAAGCAAGTATTGACAACACCAGGAGGCATTGCTGAGTTATCCACCATTTCCACTTCCCCCACCACACCCCTATATTTATTGTCCACATTTAGAATGTCTGCTACATGGTTAAGAGGCTTTTCTCCTGCAGAAAAGCCATCAGCATCCTGAGGTCAACACAGGGAATGAAAACTCTTTCTGAAAATCCTCACATACAGCACCAAAAGGAGGCAGGAAGTTCCCTCCTCCCTGAAATTCAGCAATTCCTCTCCCAGTTCCTCCAGCACTTGTTTGCATGAAGACTGACAGCCTGGATCTGGAACCTATTACCCATGGAAGCACAGGCTGTTAACCACACAGCTGACAGTTGGCTCAGTCTAATTAGTTCAAATGAAGTTCTGTGTTTAAAAAAAACCCAAACCCCAACCACCAAACACCGAAATCCCACAAGATAGGACTGCATTTCACAGTGCAGTGCTGTGCACTGACTGTCTCAGTGTCCCACTTTGCCAAGATACCCTATTTTCCCCCCCAGAAGTCTAACGCAGGGACACTGCTTCCAACACTTCACTTGCATCAGTTTGAGCCAAGGGACTTCTGCGTGGCACCTCCTTGAGCCTTGTGATCACAGTCTGAATGTCGACTGTTACCAAAGAAACTGAAAGGTCAGAGGACTCCACACCTCTGCAAGGACGGCAAACAGTGATTCATCTTTTATGTTACAGATTCTTCCTTTCCCTTTCAGAGGTGCAAAACACACACCACAGAACTTCCAACCGGGCAACATTTGCTTGCCTTTGAGGTTGTACGAGCTTTTTAAACACTGAAGCTTGAAACAGGCCAAATTCTGAAATTCAGGAAAGTACTGGAATGCACTTACTCAGCAGTGGGGCTTTAGCTTACTTACACTTACTGAACATACAGATAGCATAATCCTAATGCAACATGCAAACTCAGTGTCTGCAGTGAAGGTCATGAAGCTTTAAAAAGCACCAGAAACATGAACTGAACTTGCATCACTAAAATGCAAAAAAAAGGTTTATGTGAACACAGACAAAACTACCCTTGAAATGGCTTTCAATTAAGTATTTAGGCTGCTTACTACCACCCCATTGAATCCTCAAAGTTTAAGCCTAAGCATATTGTTTGGTTAACGACAGCACAACACACTTCAAACCGTGAGAAACTAGTGATTTTTTAATGTATTTTACATCTAAACTGCTTGTACATTTCTTCCTTCCCTAAGACTTACTCTGTAAGCCCTAAAAGCGAACTGTTGCTTTATTTTTGCACTCCGTTTCAACAGCTTGCAGCATTTATGCTGTGCTTTGATGTGTCAGTTGTATACCCAATTCACAAGAGCTGTGATGATCAACAAGTATTAGTATGCATGTAAAAGGAGACAGGAATGGTTGCAAACACATGGTCTTCAAATCACTGCAAACAGCACAAGCAAACATCTTAGAGGAGTTGTAGAGACTAATCTAATTTGTCTTTGAAGCCAGTGGTGGGGGAGCAAAAAAAACGCTCCAGAAAAAATTGTTTAAGATTAGGAAATAGTATGACAGAAGGTCAAGGAATTTAAAATTTAAAACACAGTTTAGATGCAAGTCAGGCAGAAAAGTCATTTCAATCTCGTCATTTGACCTGCCTGCTAATTCACAGAATAGAACTATTCTAAAGCTTTTGGGGAACAGAACACAAGATTTACAAAGGCAATTAGGGTACCACATCTGAATAAATCAAACAGCCACAAAAATAGGAAACAGCACTATATCATCACGTGGGACAAACGTGCAACCCACTCTGGGGCTGAGGTGCCCAGAAAAGAACAGGATTTGCTTCCTTGAGATGACTATGAACAGTGAAACCCTGATCTTTTATAAAGCCATTCTGAGGGGTTGCTTAAGATGACACTACAAGGTGTGTTTGACAAGTACATCAGACTCCTTGAAGCTGACATTTAATTGGAATGACAAAGGAGAATCATCACTTGACTTTGAGAATGACAGAGAAAGGGAGAATTTGTGTGTCAAGGACACACAAATTTTTTAAGGAAAAAAAATTCAGATTTGTGGAATATACTATCTGGAAAATGAAATGCTCTTTGCAAACTTGCTCAAACACAGCAGGTTCCCATTTAACATCTTGTTCTGACACATTTGCATAGAAAGCTATTGGGAAGTCTGAATCCAGACAAACTAGAGCTCAGGGTGGCTCACCCATCAAATACCCTAGGACCAGAGCTTCCAGTTCCCTGACAAAAAGGAGGACACTGCCCCAATCCTGACTGTTTGTCATTCCCTCTCCCAGTGGATCCACTGGTTGTCTCACGGTCCCTGGGAGGAGGTTGGCTAGTGCTGGAATTCACAACAGAACGAAGAGCTCTTAGGAGTCAAGTTCAGTGCTTGAAAGAAATCAAATTGAAAACACATTGTATTTATAAATGACTTCTTAAAACATCCATCCTTAGAAAACACAATCAGAATTTATTCTAATAATTAAAAATCATTCTAATTTCATGATGCATTGCATGTTGAGTTTCAAACAGCTTTGTTCATAATGCTTTCTTGTAGATAGAGTAATTTTTTCTAGATTTTATTCCCTTCTTTCACCTAACCAGCTTCAAATTTCCACTGACAGCTGTACACAGAAAGACAAGTGATATATTGAGTATATTGAGCATGCTCAGGAAACCAGGGCATAAACACCTCCAAGTGCAACAGACATTCTGTAGCCAGTTGAGAGCAAACTTTTCATAACCTTTATATTACTCTGCCATGAACCATGTTAGTGAGAAGGGCAGAGGAGATGAATACTATGACCATTCAGAGGCCAAATGCTGAAAAAGCATATGGTCAGTTATTAACATTTTTATTAACTACATATTCTTCAGTTATAAGCCAAATAAGATGCTAGAAAACCCTAGAACTTTCCCTTATATTGACAACACAGTTTTTTCTTCATCAATGTGCTAAAAAAACTTCTAACATTTAGAAATGAAGTAAAAATACACTGTAGTAAAACAATATTTAACTCCCATCTTCCAAATACGTATTTAATTCAGAAGCTGAACTCCCAGAGGCAGCTCTTGCTCTCTAGTAGGGAAACAAGCAACTATGACATTACTTCCCAGGATGGAAAAAAACCAAGCTTAAAAAAAACCACAAAACCAAAAAATAACCCAGCACAATATTATGCCATGTTTTAAAGTAAATTACAAGGTTTTAATTAAACAACACTGTATATGTGCCTGTGAAGCGGTATGCAGCTTTCTTACCCAGAGGATGCTAAACATAAGGGTCCTTGACTCATCAGAGCTGTAAGGGACCTTGTGTGCCATTTACTCAAGATTTGGGTTCAATGATCCTTGTGGGTCCCTTCCAACTCAGAATATTCCCTGAAATTGTGACTTCACCCAGGAAAGTGGAAAGAACCCATAGCCATACAGTACCACCACCTTCACACCACAGGGCACTTAGTGCTGCGGGTACCTCCTCCAACCTCTGTCACCTCAGTGCCACCGCAGGCACCTCCTCCAGCCTCTGTCCCCTCAGGTTTCCAGCCACCTCCTCCAAACTTTGTCACCTCAGTGCCATAGATACCTCCTCCAGCCTCTGCCACCTCAGGTGTGGAAGTGGCCTCCACCCTCCGTCACCTCAGTGCTGCACACACTCTTCCAGCCTCTGTCACCCCAGTGCCACAGGTACCAGCCTCCGTCACCGCAGCTTTGCCCTGCAGAGCATATGGGAAACCAGCTCTGCATTTTCAATTCTGCCCTTTAATTACCCCAGGTATGCGCCAAACAGCAAAATCCCCTTTTTTTGCAGCGTTCGGAAACACGGCAAGCTGGCGGGCAGGGCAGCTGGGGATGCCTCCCCTGAGCGCTCCAGCGGAGCCGCCGCGGGCAAAGCGCCGCTGCCGAGGAGGGCCCCGGCGGCTCCGAGCCCCATTCCCGGCCAGGGATGAGTTAAGGGGCGCTGGGTGCGGGGATGCGGCGGGGGAGCAGCCCCAGCGCTAACGAGGCGCTCCAAGGGAGCCCGCGGCGGCTTTCAAACCTGGCCCGCTCCAAACGATGCCACCCCGCGACGGGGAGAGGGTGATTGCGATAAATGACCGCAGTAATTAACTCTGATTGGGAAGCACCTGACTGGGAAGAGAGTCGAGGAGCCGTGCAGCCGACGGGCCTGCGTCCGGCAAGGAAAACTTTCCTCTAGCGCCGTGTTGGTGTGTGCTAGGAGAGCTCTGCCTTTCGAATAGGTACGTGGGGGCACTAATGAAAAGCAGCTCTCGGCCCAGGCTCTCTCCCCATGCACTCTCAAAGGGGCAGAGAAGAAAAGCTTCAAAGTAGAACTAATTTACTTCATCCAAACCCGGCTCTGGGCAGCCTGCAGTTTGTACTGACACCGCGACAAAATATTGCTCAAAAAAGAGAAGGCTCGTCTCTTTTCAGAGGGAGGTTAAACATTTTAAAAGCACCTGCAAGCTGTGGGTCTGATTTTTTTTTGTCTTTTTTTTTTTTTTGTTTGGTCGGGGTTTTTAAATTTAATTTTATTTAAATACAGCTATTAAGGCCTTCATCAAGAAAAGCAACCTTTCCATTTTCGTTGTCAGGTTTTACAAAGCCTGAACACGTTCCCTTCCCTCTAGTGGTGGGAGCTTTATTTTTTGCATTGCGGAAAACAGCAACAACTACACTTTTTTTTTGGGGGGG
>VZRS01005940.1:162231-234731 GCA_013398055.1 Ifrita kowaldi
GGGGGGGGGGAATAGGATTGGCAATCTCCAGCAGCCCTTAGGCAGGAAACACATTTGCTGTGCGCTGGCTCTCTCTGCCACGCTATCTTGCCACTCGATTTTACAAAGCAGAGCTCCAAAGAGTGAGGGCATTACTACCTGCTGTTTTACAAGCAATCAGCAATTCATTGTGCCAGTGCTGTCCTGTACCTGCTGAGTAAATGCCTTAAAAAAGTTCCACTAACTGCCCAGTAACAACTACAGTATGGTAGCAAAAGCAATTCACCAAATGTTTATACTGAGCCTCTGATTTATTTGACAGCTTTACACTTTCAAGACATGATATAATTAAATGTTTTGACAATGAAACAAAAATTGTATAAATTAGAAAGTCGTTAAAGATGTACAGTATCTAAAATGAAAACTGTGCAGCTATAAAACACGATTTCTAAAATGCGTCTATAAAATAGACAAAATGTATTTAACTTTTTTATCCTTACATTTTCTGCTACTGTATTAAACTGTTACACATCTAAAAAATTCCTAATTTAATCACTCTATGAATGCCATCTGAGCAGATTACAAATGCAATTCAGTCTTATTTTAGAAAGTTAAACAAATAATAGCTTACGCAGAAATAGTGGACCCAAAATATGACACTTTTATAAAGTTAAAATACTACGCATTACCTTAATTTTTTGTGTCAATTGCTGTTATTTTGATAGCTTCAAAATAGAAATCAACAGTTGCCACAATGTCTTAGGGGACAACAAACAACGCTGTGATGTTAATCCTGCCCCTCCAAGGCACTCAGTTCAAACCTCAGACAACTCTTTGTGCCTGTGTAGACCAGCGAGATGCAAGCTGGCACTTCCCATCATAGAGAAGAGGGCACACATCGCAGCAGGAATCCTGCAAATGGGATTCAGAAGGTCAAAAACTTGCTGCTGCCCAAGCCTGTGTTCAAAGACCAGCCCAAGAGAACGGCAGGAATGACTAGTCATGTTATAAATGAAAACAAGCATGTTAAAAATCAAATTTTAAAATCGAAACAAATGTCCATAAACTATGATTGCTCACTCTAAGGTCACTTCGTATCTTTAAAATGCAGTTTCATTATCATTTTTTGGTAGGTAGTATGTGTATAAAACGTGAGCTTATTGCAAGCCTTAAAAGCTAATTGTTTAAACAATGTATAATTATATAACCATTATTTAAACATTAAAGCCTTTAAGCAACTATGCAAAAACATTTAGAATCAACTTTGTAATGCAGCTGAAGAGCACTGTTGTTCTAAAGGAAACTGTAATCCAGCAAAAGGTAACAATGACCAGTTGTTTATAAAAACCACTGAAATGTTTGGGAACTAGTTCACATTCTCATGCTATGTTTATGTTTCCATTCATCATCCTTCTCCTTGAGAAGATAGCTCAAAAGGAAGAAAGACTAGAGAACAAAATTTTGTTTAAATTACACATGGAGACGTCAGGTAATTTAACAAATCGAGACAAAAAAGGGATGCCTGTGTATAGCCAAAATCATTATTGCATTAAATCATTTTCTCCTCTCTCTCTCTCTGAGGGACTCATCTTTGCAGTGAGGTTTATATTTATTTTGTATATCCAGCTTTGCCAAGAACTTCTAGCTCACAAGTGAAGAAAAGGAACCAGAAATACAATGCAAATGTAGAAGTACACTATGTATAAATGTTACTGCAGTCTTGTCAGTCAAAGAACAGACACAACTTTTGCTTAAACGTGTATCTTAATGATTGGCTCCCACCCTCTTCACACTTCTCTTCCATTACATTGTAACAGAATACAACGAAATATAATATGATGCCCATAGAAAATAAATTGGTGGCGATGGGACAATTTCAGGACTGATACAGTGGGCAAATGGATAAGAGTTATTCATCAAACTGTTCATTAGGAGGAGTATGGCTGTAGTGGCCTGTGTTTCTGAATAGAAATCTCTTTTTTTTGCCCCACACTCGTAAATTACTGAAGCCACATAGCACATTTCCATAATGATGTGTGTGATAAGTGAATGTGGGGAAATTGTTTTCCCTTGCACCCCTGTAGAAGAAGGTTCAGGAAGTTACCATTTTGTTCAATCCAATGTTTGGGTTTCAATTCCAGGTTCCGTTCTGTGTCTGCCTTCCAGCTAGGGTTTGAAATAACTGATGAAGACAACGGTGAGAATCAAAGAAAAATTACCTAGAGCTCCTTGGAAAGAACTTATTCTCTACTTCATTATTGGTACAAGAAATACCTGGGATAATTTGAAATAGTCATATTTGAAAAACTTTCATTCTGTGACAAGCTGGCAAGAGAATTCTTGCCACACAAGGATTAGACAGGGTGTGCTTGCTACCAACCACTCCAAAGTAAAATGAACTTCTCTGAGTGGTCCCATTGAGTTTTTGCTGTATTTAATTTGGGGAGTGGCACAGAGGACGGCTGAGAACTTCAGGCTGAGTGCAGAATTAATGCAGAATATTCCAATTGTTTATTGATGTAATGCTAGAAGCCATTTATTAATTCTTCATCTTACAATGTTCTCAATTCTCTAAATACCTTGGGGGCTTTTTCTCCAGGATGTAAGTAAATTCAAGTGGACATTTTATAATTAAACAAAACATCAAAATAATGGGCTTTTATGCAGCCACCCCATGCAGGTGGATTTTTTTTGGTTTTATTAAATGTAATAGTATAGTATGTCCTGCTACTACTTAGTTTGCATGCACACATACTAAAATCTTATTGGAAACATTTTTCTGTATTAATATAAATCTTGCTATTGTCACTCCACCTAAAAAATGCTGTAAATTACTTAATGAAATAATTAGTTGTGAAGTTTTAGCTTAAAAAAAAAAAACCTATTCCTTGTCTCTTGGAACAAACCTCTATTCTAGCAATTCTGAGTCTGTTCCAGGAATCAGGTGACATGGGAATACACACACATAAAAATTCCATCATACTCAGAAAATTTTTAGACAAAGACTTCTGGTGACTTTATGTACTGGCCTTGCCACTGAGATGACAGAATTTGCTGGGCATATAATTCAATGTCATTCATGCCTTAAATTCTTGTAAATCAGTTATGTTAATCCCAATTTTTATTGTAACAACCATCCTCCCTAGTTTCCTGTCACAAAGACAAACAATAAAAAGGCCAGTGCTTTTCCACAGGCAAAAAGTTATTTAGCCTACATTTCATTCTTCTGTATCTAACCTGGTCTTTATCCATAATTTAACTGTGGCAATGTTCATGTTATTTTATTCATAAATATTTTTGGAAAAATTCATCCTCTAAATAAGGACAAACATACCAAATGATCCCACACCTTTTCTCATAAGGAAATGAATTATCATAACCTGCAGTGTTAATGGAAATGACATCCAGACATTCCGCTACCTAAAACCTTTCTCAAATTCTAAAGCGTTTGAATAAATCCCCATTCACCGTTTAAAAAAGAAATCACAACTCTGAAATTAACAAAATTGTAAAAGTCTGAGAATTGATACTCAAACAATCAGAATCACAAGTGCAAAGATTTCAGAAAGTTCTATTGCAGCATTTTCTGTAAATTTGTTTTAGCTTAAGCAAGCTCCCCTCCTGCTATTTACATACTAAATACATACGTTATATAGTGGTAAAATCTAGAACTTCAGTACATCCTTTAAAATGTACATTCATAAAATCCCTAGCAGGTAGTCACAGGCACTTCTCATATAACATAGTAAACACCTTACATAATTATGTCATTCCTGCACTGTACATACACTAAACAAGCCCTTTAGTTTTCTCCTTTACAAAAATACACCAGGTCACATCATAAAGATTTAGCATAGCACTACAGAAAATAAGGGAAATGTGCTATGATTTATTAGCCAATTAAATGCATAATTACTGATTTATCCTTCAAATTACCTATGAAAAGCCCTATTGTTGTGAGCCAAAATGAAATTTTTAGTGTATGATTATTGGCAATACTAAAAACTCACAAGAAAAATGTTCAGCTTAGTGTGTGTGCACAGAGATATAGAAGAAGACAAAAACCTTTTACGTGCAAAAATGAAAGTGTATATATGGGAAATAACATTATTATCATGACATGATGACAACTAAAATTGCACGGCTTCATATTTGACATAACCATATCTGTTTCTGCTGGAAGTTAAGATGTTGGCAAAAGATTTTTCTGGACATTGAAGGACTAAAAATACTAAAATACAAAAGGTTCTTAAAATCAACTTTTTAATTGTTGTTAATCTTTAAGTATTACAATTATCTTACTGGTCCTGTGCCATGGATATGTGTGAGAAATTCAGTATCCCACTCTATGCACAAAAGGAAAAATAAAGGTGCTTGTAGAAAAGAGATTTCATAAAAGCTTGTGACTCATTTATAGACAGAAATTTCACCAGCTGTCTTGTGTTTTGGTGTTCGTTTCCCAGCCACTTCATTGCCACTAGATAACAACATTACAGTGTAAGACTCAGTATTTAGTTCTGCACAAAACTTGTCTGGGCAATGCTCAAGCACCCGGGGAAAAACCTTCAAATGGGGAGAAGATTAGGAATTTTCAAAACTACCAGGAACAGAGAGCAATGGTGACTGCCAAACCATGGAAATTCAGCAGAACATGGTAGTGTCTGACAGGCACAAATCCTGTCTGACAAGCACCTGCGATGTCAGGAGTGGGGGAGAGGGAAGAAAAGAAGAGACCTTCCCTCCTCCAGTAAGGTTGCACAAGGAAACCAAGAGGAGGAAGGAGAGGGGCTACACTGCCAGCCCCTGAAAGCCACAATTCATTCTTTCCAGTTACACCAGAGTTAAGAAGTGAAAATCATTACCAAAAATTTTGGGCCTCAAAATACAGCGTAATTTTTGCCTAGGTAAATTTGCAACTTGAGAGGTCACATTTTCAACCACCTATTCACAGAATTAGAAAACTGTTTAATTAGGAAACTGATAAATGATAAAAGCTTAAACTTCAGCAAACTAACAATTTCAAGGAAAACAGCTTAAAGAAAAACACAAACTATGGCAAAATGCAAAAACCTTAAAGAAAAAGTTTACTGGAAACTCCAAGTAAAAACGGATTGTAGACTAAATTCACTTCATAACAGATCCTTGTACATAAAACAGTGGGGGGTTCACATTATATTGAGTGAGACGTACACTAACGAATATTTTCAAAGGCCTTACAGCTGCTGTTCCACTCAAGGGAAACAAACTGTTTAATACAGCTGATAAAAAGCACATAATTAATAAAAATATGAAAACAAGAAACCAGGTTTACATTGAGCCTTACGTTAATCTCTGCATACATAGGGGTATTAAATGCAAATATTAACAATAGTAAGATTGCAAAAACTTGTTTCTTTTATAAAGGACTTCATTAGTTCCATACGTATGGCAAGCTTGTTCTATTTTAATACCTAAATCCCAAAGACTTCTCCTATAGAAAATTCCTAATTTTGGCAAAATAAAGTCAAAACCGTGCCATACAGTAATTTTGTTTCTGACTACACAAAATGACTCCGTGTTCCTCTGATCAGACACTTGATAATGACTAATACATACAAGGAGCAAAATTATTGTAGGGAACTAAAGTATCATTTACACACAATCAAGAATATCCATAATAATTCAAAACACAAGTTAAAAAAATATCCATAATATCCATGTAACTGGATCTGCTGAGGCAGAATATGCACACCAGCCAGTTCACTGGTGGAGCTGCTTCAGCTGCAGTGTCACAAGGAACATCTGGGAGAGGCTGAAATTGCAGATAAGGGAAGAAGAGTAAGAAGCAAAGGACACACATAGGGAAGAAAGCAGCAACTTTCTTCCCTACTTAAAGCTAAGTGCTTTAAAGATGAACTTCCATGTCACAATAATTTTCAATTCCATTCTGAGAAAAGCATGAGGTAGTGTTAGAGATCTTCAGAACACATCCTCAGCAGGACGAGGCCCTTTCAATGTGGCTTATGAAAATATATATACCTGTTTCTTTAATACTTATTTTTAAGTACTTAATCATACAAAATAATTTTAATGTCTTTTTAAATGTGCTTCGCAGATGTCCCTTATTCTGACTTATCAAGAAGAACATAAATTAAATTCAGACCAAGAAATTACATGCAAGTGTTAATATGAGAGTTAGCAAAATACACTGACATATTTTATAGCTTACTGTGTATTACACCTTCCTAACTAGCTACATAAACTGAAAATGTGCAATATTTTTAATTAAGTAAAAAGACTACAGTCCTAGATGCTAAAAACATAGACTTTTATAAAACATGATGATTCAAGGATTTTGGTAGGTAAAACTAAACTACGGAAAAATCTTTACGTATTCCTTCAAACACAGAACAGAAACCAACTTTCTGTTTTCTCACATGTGTCACTTCAAATTCCAAATCCAGACTTTGGAGAGAATGTGTGTGTTTTTAGGACTGCTACAGTATGCTAGGAAGCTACTGTTCCTCTGTATGCTTAACATAAACCAGTCCCTGAAACACTAACTGAACATAAATTAAAAATTTTGTCATTAATATTATTTCACTCTGGAATCTCCATTATTGAGAACAACGGGGCACAAATCAGAATATACATTCTTACATTGATTTGTGAAACTTGGCATCTGTCAGTGCCATATAAAACATATCAAAAAAGCAGCACTACCAGTTTTAGCACAAATATTTAAAGTAGCTCAGCATAAACTTTACATCCAAATAAAGTCTACTAATACCCAGCAAGCAGTGGCGCAGCTGCATTAGCTCATGTAATGTTTCACACATGGAAACCAAGATGCAAGATTACCTCATTTATGGTAACACTCATAAACTACACAGTACACAGTAAACATGTCTACCCAGCAAATTAAAATATCACTGCACTATGCAGCAGCTGAAGCTATCCAGAACCTGTTTATAATCCAATAGAAACAGAAATTTGTCTTCAGTTCTAGAAACAGGGGAGAGGGGGGTGGGAATCAAAGTCTAAGTAAAATAAACTGCGCTGCAAGTGTCACTTGCCCCAAGACTTCCTGCTTCCCACAAAAGACATGCAACCATTCTGGAGATCAAAGGTCATGGCTTTACAATAGAATACATTGTAAATAGGTTTAAAATAATTGAATACAACTGCAAACCAAGGACTCATTTATAGCTTGCTAGGAAAAAAATATAGCTGTTTTAAGTCATTCCCGTATATGAACTGAAGCCCGCATTATAAAACTGCATCTGCTTCAGAACTACCAGATCACCACCTGCATACCACTTGGATTTGGTCATTCCACAGCCATCTAAATAATGAAATGCTTCTGAGTAAATTACATGCCACCATTGTTTTGATTATCCTCCACAATGTCTGGAGAAGCACGGCCCTAACTGCTGCCAAGGGACTGGGTGCTCCACAGCTTTCCTAGGATCTGAGGCTCATCCCTACATCCCTACAGAAGTGACAACCACTTTCTCTTGCTGTAGCATCAGGCATCAGCACAAATGCTGGAAATATTCACCCGCAAGAGGATTTCTTTCTCGTGCTGTACTAATCAAACTGAATCTACTTCTTACACAGTGCCTGGGACGGTGACTGTCTAACCAGGGGTAATGGCACAGGGCTCTCTTCCATTCTGTTGGTTTCCAAGATCCAGGATTACGTGCCCCAACCAAATCAGAATTCAGGCTGTGCCCAGAGGCACTGTCAGTGTGTCACATATGTGAGCAGGAAACCTGAAGTTAAGGATGTAACTCCTAGGTACTTCTACCTACTCTTCTTCTTTTTATTTTTTAATGACTCTCAGCATTTGCTATGGCAACAAAGCTACCAAAAATAACCACATATCCCTCTCCAATTTCACAAATTCATTTTTATTCAGTAACAGAAAAGGCCTGTTTTTTCAAAGGGGTTGGTTTTTTTTTCCAATAACAGCTTCTGAGCTGAAACAACTCAAAATTTTTTTGGAAAATGAGTATGCACAACACATACCTTACAATTTATTACAGCTGGTTTTGCGGACCACAGACTCATTCACAATTTACAATAGGCACTATTTTTCAACCAGCCAAAGCAATTATGTCATACACGTCCACATTCAGTATCAACAAGTAAAATCTTTAGAATTATGACAGTTAATAAAAGCTCCTACAGCTCTGCTCCAAAACCCTGCACAAGTTTTAATGGGATAATCTTCTGAAAGCAAACTATCACCTGAAAATTATGTTTACTAGGGCTTATCTGGCATGCAATCTGCCTCATATTAGTAAAGCTCAAACACCTCCCTTCAGGGCACAATAAATTTGGAGGTTTGTTGGGATTTGTAAATATATTTTCTATCTCACCAGGATTAAAGGCAGGAAATAATTCGATGATATTTACTTATCTCTGTTGTTAACCTTAGTTACCTCTATTAGACTAGCAATTATACCACTACAAAACCATAATCACCAGCCACAGCAAAAAGACAGTTCATCCCCAGACTGAATTGATGCTCATTTTAACAATGACACATGAACAATTAACTACTGCCACCTCCTTAAATCAGTGGTTCTCAACCTGTGGTTAGCAGATGCCTTTGGTCTATGGAATATTTCTAAGAGACCACAAAGGGTAATTAAGGCAAGTCTTGGCTTACTGTCAGTCAGCTGAAATTTGCCATCCAGGAAAATGTACCCTCAATGGAAGATTTTATGGGGTCCCAGAAGAAAAAACTGTTGGCAAGCCACTGCCATAGATATTTTCTTATGTGACAGAAGTAGACCTTGGAACTTTTACAACAGTTTTGACCTCTTAACTGCTTTGGGTGAAGAGTTTTCGCAACAAAACTGCAAGTCTGAAACGTTCAGGAATTCCAGGGTAATGTGATTTCTGGTGGAACATTCACCTCTGGAGGCAGGGTCTGGCAGATTCATTGTCTTTTTTCAGTTCCTTGTTCTGGCAGTGCTCATGGCTGTTAACAGAAGCCTACTGACTACTTCTAGGCAATAAAATCAGATTTCACCAAGGAAAACACATCATTGACAGTGTAAGTCTCAGAGTACCCTCTTTTGCCCTGTTACACATTATTTATTCTGAGTGATCAACTACACAATTTTCTTGGAAAAACCAAAATCCTTTATGTAGGCTACTGCAAAACAACCATCCACTCATAACTAAAAGGATTTTCTGGTTTTAAAATCATGTAATGAATTCTTTCGCACCTTTTCCCATCAAAACAAACCAGCCTCACATACTCTGTAAGAGAAAAAAAAGAATCTACCTAGCCATATTTACATATGTTTCCATGTGTATTTACCCTCTTATAGAAAAAGTATATTGAATACTTCACCTTAATTTAAGAGAAATTCACACCTAAGAGGAAATACGGCTTTAAAATATTCAGCAATATAATGTATGTATATATATACTTTTATATATATGTGTGTGTGTCAATTTTTTGGTAATGCACTTTCTTACCACATTGGTCTTCAGAGCAAACTTCCCTTTCCCTATCACTTCATGGAATGCCAAAAAATCATACTGGGCATAGACAGACAAATCTGTACCTTCACATTAACAAAAAAGAAGTAATATTGAAAATCCGGAGTCCATTTTTTTGTGGCATGGAAAGACTGGGAATATCTACATCAGAGCCCCTCAGTCTTTAGCATATTGGGACCCCATTAAAAAATGAAAAAGAGGTTCATGTCTCACTTTCCTCGAAGAGAGTGGTTATGTTGTTTTTCAAGGCATTTAAAAGAGAAAAGATTTTTGTGTTAAACTCAGCTTTTCCTGGAAAGATGGATTTCATCCCTGCTACAGGACTACCATCTAATTCAACACTAGTTACTCATTAGCCAATCTATATTTTTGGGGGGGTATCTAATTTGATACAAAGGTTTCTCAAAGTGTGATTAGTTCCATAATTACTTTCACCAGATTTCATGGTCAGATAAGATTTGCTGATGTTTCAGCTGCAATATTGACTTAAGCAGTTTCTGCCCTGTCACACCATTTCTAGACTCTCCTTCTTGACATCCAGTTATACAAACACAACTGTCTGCTGGGCTGAATGGCAAAGCAAATGAGAACTGACCCAAACTAAAACCAACATTTTGTCTTTTCTTTCAGAATCTGCAGAATGCTTAATACTCTGAAAAATGTCACCTCCTAATACTTTAAAAAATAGACACACATAGTTAGCAGGGATGATAGGCAAGCATCTTTTGTCTCCTCTGCATTTATAAAATAGAAATAATACATTTGCCTCATCACACGGAGGTCATGTAAAGGTAACTTAGTAATGTCTGTGGATGATTCAGATACTACTGGGTGAATACCAAAGAAAAGGCCATGTAGGATGCTTTTTTCAGAAGAGAGCTCAAACAGCTTGCAATAAATAGGGTCTGTAGCAGTATGGAGAAGGAACAGAGCAATGCATTAAATGATTAATTTAATGATCCATCCATCTCCTAGACTGAATAAAGTCAGCATAAAACAACAGCATGTGATCATTTAGTCAGACATAATGTGTTGAGGCATAAGCTGAAGGGAAAATATTCATACGATACAGGTATAGTTTCCTTTCGTTTTTCAAGTACTGGAAGTCCACAAACTTATTCCAAAGAGAGGAAAATAGAAGCCCTTTATTGTATGACATAGTGTATGAACCCTATGTATGTCTCTATGCCATCTGCAGTTGGTTTCCAATCTCATTAAAAAACACAAAGCAGTAAGTGGTGTAGGACCACAGTTCTCAGAGAATTCACAACCAAAATACACTTTCCTAATGTCTTCCTATTGCTGCCTTTGTGGGAAGGCCCTTCAGCTACCAAAGCAAACTGAAGGATGTGAATTCAGACATGTAATGACTGTAAGGTCAGCACATGACCACCAAGCATTCATGACCCCAAATTAAGAGGTATTACCCTCTATCTACTAATCCTTGGGTCACAAATGTACAGCCTTCTCCAAGAACATTAAAAATTCCTGAAATTCGCTTACACCCCACTGCTTGAAAGATGGAAAGCTAACATGCATGAAGTGATCAGATAAGGGAAAGGGGCAAATCTGTTCTCAAATACCATTAAAAAATAAAAATTCCATGTCTTTCAGTCACCTTTTCTGTTAATGAAGACCACTACGATTTTACATTAGCATAATACAGAAACACAACTATCTCCTGAAAATAAGAATTTTGATTTCACAGATTCTAACATTTTAAACCCAAAATAGAATTGTAAAGGACAATGAAAACAGAAGCAACATTCATCTTAGTAGTAAATGCAATGAGAAGGTATTTCTAGTATAATCACACCACATGGGATCCACAAATTAAGTTCTACATTTTTGCAGGGTGGCTTTAGCTTTTAAACTATGAAAGATTATGCTTATTACTCTTAGTGTTTTCACCATGTATAGAACATTTAAGAGGCTGCAAGCCACTCTGTTTGTAAGGTTACACAAAGGTTTTTACTGAGAATAAAATTCCAGCTTTTTTTGCCATCTGAATGTTTATGTCCAAAATTTACTTATTAAAGGTAATAGCAGCACCTGCATTTCCCATACAAAATTGTTACTAAAAAAAATTTGCGCTTTTTTTTTAGAAGAAGATACTTCAGGAATGAGTCCTTTGTGGAGACCTAAGCTGTGTTAATCTTCTAGCTGTCACTAGAGCTCACTACAAACTTCATACCTAGTACATGAACCCAACGTTTCAGGAAGATATCATATAGATTTCATTTTAGGTTCCCGAATTAGGATCTCCATGCAACCACTGGAGATGGTAAAGCTGTCTCCATTTATCAATCCACCCATATCTCTGTCATTTTTGTATTTACAGATAGTACCACAAAAAAAAAAACTCAGGAAAACTGAACGTCTGGCCATATCTACTGATTCCTGTGTGTAGTTTCTGATTAATTTCTTGTGAAATTCTCTGCTTCTCTGCCTGTATCAAAGCTTTCTGCCAGCAAGCTCCTCTGTAACTATTCATGTGTCACTACCCTCTTTAGCCTCTTTGCAGAGAGCAATCTTTGGACTGGAAAACCCCAATACATGACACTTCATTGCAGTCTACAACTGTCCCTGACAAACATAAATTTTCAGGACTACTTCAGCTGAGTTTTTCTCCTTCCTTACTCTCTCACTTCTTGTTACATCCGAAACCTCATGATGAAAGGAGCAGGAAGAAGGGGAATCTTTCTTTCAGTCAGAGACGTGTGATTAAGAAAGAAGCATCCCTCTCTAGGAAACCCTGTGGCTCACTTCAGGGAATACCAATGGAATACATTCCTTACCTTCCTCCTGCACTGGGACTTGCTCTTGTTTGGGAAGTGACAAAACTGACATATAACAGAGATGGCCATCTGGCGAGACCCAGCTTGCCAGGCGGTTTTATCTGATCCCTGAGCACGCCTGCCCATCACCAGCCCAACTACACCGAGCACAATGTTTATATATGCTGCAGGACAAGGGTGCATAAAACAAATCCAAATCAGCAGGATTTAAAGCACTGGAAATAAAACTGAGCTGATGTGACTGTGCTGATGTAGCCAGAAACAAAACTGATGCTGAGTACACAGAATTTATTCATGTCGAGTGCACAGCCCAGCTCGTGTCAGTCTCCTACATAGCCACAGTATCAAAATGGTAGCAAAAGCAACACAAGCCAGCACACTACTTACACCTTGGGTACAAGGGCCTGTAAATGGGTCATTATCAGGTTAGATGGCCCGTCCCATGGGAGGAATCTCAGCACAAAGCAAAATTTCGCATTAAGTGGTCACCCATGGTTACAACAATACAAAAGGAACCTCCCTCCATGTTTGGGAGAGACACATCCAAATTCAAAATAATAAATCTAACTCTCTTCTAAACTTATTCTGAAGTTGCAAACTGCAACTGGGGCACAGTTCAATAAACAAGAGTAAAGCCAGAAAGGAACACAATCTGCCAAAAACCTGCGAAGAGCTCGGATCTGTCCACACTGACAGCAAAACTGGGCTTAAAATGGATGTGAGCTAAGTTTGTATGCAGCTTTGGAATGGCTTTTACTCATAGCTTAATTCTGGTGTACACACAGCCCAAGGGTGTGCCTGCCTGATGGGCTTGCATCAGTCTGAAGGGAGGATATTGACAGTGCAGACGTCCAAGTCCATGCAGTAAAGGCTGCTTCACGTGCTTTTAGTATCTTAGAGAAAGACTTAAAAAGTAACTGACTATAAATCAAAGTCCTACAAGATTATGCAGCAAATTTTAATTTTTAGGTTATTTATATTAGTTTAGGCAAATTGTACTATGAAAAGACTGTTGTTGAAAAAGTTATCCTGTGATTTATTATGAAAGCAGAGAACACTCCAGCAGCTCCTGGAGCATGCTTTCACCGTCCTCCACTCCTAATCCTCATTACAAAGTTCTTATTCTGCCTCAGAAAGCAGATAGCAAGAGATAATGTCAGTAACAATTAGGAGGCTTCACTGCCCTTAAGGACTCTTCTGCTATACGTTTGTAATATTTTTTTTCAGAGTTTTTTAGAAACAGGATACTTTGCACTATTTTATTCTAGTATGTGGTTTGGAACATCCCCAAAACAATTACACAAGTTTTGTTTCGGTGTGTGGGGTTTTCTTTCCTTTAAACAATGGAGAATGTTGGGGGGTTTACTAATTAAAAATAAACATTATAAATGAAGCTTCCAGCATTATTTTCATTCTACACATTGCAAAACTAAACCCACTTGAGTTTCCTAATATTTTAAATCAACTTCCTCTAAACTACTTGCATGCTGCTGAACCTTTCATGTTTTTATGAGTCCAGTTCAACTCTCACTAGCAACTAACTTGGATCAGATCCAAAATTTCTTTTTAAACTGTGCCTTAGAAAACCCTTTCCATTTGGATAAGGACAAACACAAGGGACCTCACAAGAGTACATATTATGTCCCTTTATCAACGCAGAATTTTGCTTATGACCTATTTGAATGCCAGTTGCACTTTAGTTATTATCAATATAGTTAATGTTGCTTTGCAAGCTGTTGCTTTTTATTAACAATACTAGTCTACCTAAATAAAATCCAAACAGGGAATAAGATTTCAGAACGAAAAAAAAATGCTGAGATTTCATATAATTTTTGTATTGGAGATTTATTTTGAAACTTCAGTGTTTAAGATAAAGAAAATTTCTCCCAAAGATAAATAAGTCAGGCTATCTTGGTTCTAGAGCCTTCTCTGAGTTACCTAGACATTATCTTTCTATAGATACACCCTCCACTATCCTCCTACAAAGCAGCTACACAAATGGAAGATATACCTGCTCTCTGGTGCTCATTAAAGTTCCCCCCTTCCAAAACACTATTCCTCAGATCTGCTACAGACACTGGCAAATGAGAACTCCCTAACATGTTTCAGCCAAACTGAACCAAGATAGGCAGCTAAAATATTCTTTAAGTACTTAAACTAACCTGGAAAGGATCAGATGAGCACAAGCACGGGAAACTCTAGCTCTGATGTTTTTACTAATGGTCCTTTACTTCATGCTTCAAAAGCAGAACAATCGTTTTGGTTTAAATTGCGGAGTATAGAGTATTTGTGGCCATTTGAGACTGAAATAAGGAACTTAAAACTGGCCCTTCATTGGATTTGGTCCTGTAGTTGACTCTATAATGTAGTTGACTCAAAAATGTTACTAACACAGATCAATAGATCAGCAAGTATTTACTTAAAGGGGGACTTTGGAGCTAGCACGAGCAGCCTTTTAACTAATAAAGATTGAGAATAAAAATTACAACCCAAGAGATCTGGGGTTGCTTGAATTCCTTCAAAAAGAGAAACTGGAAAAAGAAGTCACAGTCCTTTATCATTTTAGGGTGGACCAACCACCCGACCAAAGGAACCAAGTGCCCAGTACATTTATGTCTCGTGTGAGCATGACCTGGATTGCCAAAAACCAGCATTTTTTTTGCCGAGTACATTCTCTTTTCTTGACTGATGGGCTATAGTTTGGCCTCTCCTTAAACCAAAAGGGCTACACCTGAACTTCCAATTAAAGGGTAACAACTGGCAGATGTGAGGGACCATCTAGCAGGAGGCTGATGCTGAGCAGATGGGCTGGGGTGCAGCAACCTTTTCCATCAGTTTCCACCCACTGCTTTTGCAAAGGCGCATAATCACCGGGAGCCTGACGCTGCCCTTCCTCGGGCAGCAGCACAATACTCCCTGCAGAGCACGGAGCTGCTATCACTAAACTGGGACTAGGAAGGGGGCTGACTAGAGCTTGGCTAGCTCCACAAGCCCACGGTGCTCGCTGCTGCTTAATGAGATAACTTGGACAGAGCAAACAGCTTCAGAGGTTTCCACTCCAAAATGTTTGTACTTTCACTGCAAGGCAGCTGACTACGCCATTATCTGTGCCAGTGCCACCAGTGAGAGAGAGAAATTGTAAATCAGGTCACTAAAATAATAACCTTTGCTACAAATAAGGCTTCTTCACGGAATTTCAGTTTGAAGTACAGCTTCACAAACATCTGTTCCTGAACAAAGATACAGTTGGAGAAACTGGGTGAGGGATAGGAAGAAGAGATGGGGAGCTTTCCTTAGCTACATCCCCTAAGCGTTGGAACCATGTCTTCAGATTTTTCTTTCTATAAAGCCTGAAGATCTGTTCTAATGACTAAAACAACATTAATTTGATAAGGTTAAGAAAAAGATACTTCTATTTATTAGAGCAAGAAGAGGTGAGTACTATTTCTGTGATACATTTCTCTAGAGCTTGTCTTAATAGCTGAGTGTTAGGCTCTTGTATTTCACATTACATGTTTTGTATCACATAACAAACTAAGTACCTTTTTTATTTGTATAACTGTCCCTCTCTGATTTCTGAGTATTGTTCTTAAGTTCCTGAGATTAATTATACACTTTTGGAAAAATACTACCCTGCAGCAAAATTAAATGTATCACTTCATTAACAACTTTTATGTCCTTATGTTATGAAATAAAGAATGTCATTTCCTGATGCATCTTCTCAGTACTATACACTTATATATTGTAAGGTTTTCTTATGCTCTCTCTTATCTCCTGTTTTCTAGGAACGAGAAACTCTTTCCTCATAAAAGAGTTCCTCCTACATCCATATCACTGTCACAAGCTTTCTCTGTACCCCAGATGGTTTTAGCAACATTACTGTTCCTCATCCCAGGAGTGGAGCCTTGCCAGGGAAAAGCACTGAAAGCAAAGCCTCAGCTGACTTTTTTTTTGTATCTTTCCATGCAGGGCACAGATGGCCAGGTTTCCTCAGCCCCTCCCCTTCTTCAGCTGAAAACCACAACTCCGTGTATGCAAATATTACCAAAATTTCACTTCCTTTTCCAACACTGAGGATGGAAACTTCTCTACACTGACTCTATTACAAATACTTTATTTTGAACCACCCACCAAATTCAAGTTTAGCAGCATATTTTCACTATGATCCATAAACAGACACGAAAACAAACCAAACAACACCATATCCTACCAGGTCTCTCACCAGTACGTTTGTTGTATGCAAGCCCTGATCTCCTTACAGGAGGAACAACTTGGATATTTCTTTGCAAGGCATCTTCCAATCACAGACCGTAAGTTTCACTAAATGGAGTAAGAAACTGCCATCTCTTTCAAACTTCTTATTCCTTCCTTACACTACTGAGCTTGTGATGCAATTTTTCCATGGTTATAAAAATCCTTACTACGTTTTCAGCAGTATCCCTCAGAACCCTGTTCACGGGGAGTGCCCAGGCACAGCACTCACAGAACAGACAAAGAGAAGAGAGACAGATTTAGTGAACACCTGTTAAATGGGGCAGTGGCTCCAGCACAATTGTTTCCCACTTCATTTCACACAGTAATAACTTTAATGTCCTCACGGACTCGCTTTCAAACACCAGTTCTACAACATCAAACAACAAAGGAGCTGAAAGCAAATTTAATTGTCTAGATTGCTTCCAATCAACTTTTTTTGGATAAAAGCAAATTTACCTTCTTTAGTTTTCTTTTTTTTAATAACCGTATCTACTCAAACTGTGTAATTATTCAACGTTTTATAATCTTTCCCCACTGCATAACATTCTTCTCAATGTTTTAATATTTACCTTTGCTATGGTAAACTCTCTTCATTAGAAAATCTCCACCTCCCATTACTTTCTTTAAAGTCCATAGTTCCAGTTTAGGCTTTGTTTCTTTTTGACTCTTATACATGTACCCGGACTTTCCTTACTATTTAATCTCTTGTTTAATTTCGCTCTCATTTATAATATTTGTACTTTTTAGTTTTACTCCTGCTCACCTTGTCTAGGTTCAGACTTCACTAAGAAATACACATTAGAGATAAAAGTGTAGTGTCCTAATGATTAGAAAGTAATTTGAAATATTTTTTAGAATGTGATAGGTTACGGGATTTTTTTAAAGATGAGGGAATTAGGCTAGAATTATTTAATACCTTGAAGTTTTTGAACTATAATGTGTGGAAAATTTTGATACCAGCTTCTTTAACTAATTTTTTCCACAGTAGCAAAGAGAAACAGACTATGATTCCATTAATTTTTCTTCATTCAGGAAGACTGGCATCTGTCCCACTTTCAGAAATTACTGAAATGCAAGCATGTGTGGACTTATTTTTAATAATTTTACACTGTTTACATTTTCGAAGTCCAGAGTTTGGTTGTAATTTCTATAAAGTAACTTGCACATAGTTTAAAGAGATGGTAGGAATTGCAAACAAGATGTAAAGAAGGAACTGCTAGAGAAAGACCAGACTTTAAAATCTCTGCTTTCTCTTCCCATTTACAAAGCTGCATTGGACAGAAAATAGATCAATGCTTTTGACGAGTAAATGATGATCCATTGCCTAGATTACTGTTTTCACTGAAAAGGCAAAAACCCAGTTTCTCTACATCATCACATATATTTCACTATGTATTAACTTTGTCCTACAGATGCATCTCTCCAGTGTATTCCATCACACACATTATGCAAATCCCATCTTCCAATATTAGCCTATTTTGCTGTATTATGAAACCCAAACTGAATGCTTTCAGCATTCTTACCTTCTATTCAAAAGCACGATTTGAGTTCACTTCTCATTACTTCCCTCATGTTCCTGAATATATTTGACTCTCTCTAGACAGTAGTCTCCTTTACAAATTAAATCAATAAAAATTCATACATGAAAATTAATAAAGCTAATATTCCAACAGAATGGGATTTAAATAAACATGAACTTCTGGCCATAATTCTTAGATGGCACTTCAATAAAAATAAGTTATTCTTACACATGTGGAGTCACATGTACACACAGAAAAATTAGTTTACATTTTTTATTCCCAGATTTTCAGAATATTTTCTAATAGGCCATACATCACATTCCTTTAGAAACATTTCCTCTCCACTTTTCAAAAATGTCTTGTATTGAACGATTTTTTTATTTTCCCTCCAGAATACCCACAGATTAGGTTTTCACCTGCACCAATTTCACCTATGTGTGGTTATGCTGGCATTGTTAATGTTATTCTACACTTATCTCCACATGAAATCTGAATAAGGTACTTCGGAATGGGTAACAAAAGTCTCACCCCCCTCCCTTTCCATGCTAATAATCAGATCTGTACATGATCTAATTAAATCCAAAGACTGGTTACAATTACCCAGGTTTTTTTTATTCTAGCCTGCATACAAATGTTTCTGTGCGAAAGACAACAAAGGTTCTAACTTTTAGGAAGTAATCATAAAAGTGAAAAAAATCCTGCACAAACACAGATGATGAAATTGTCACATGTGTGCTGAGCTGGCAGATGACCCTGAGTGGTGCAGGAACACAGATTTACCAATGCTCCACTTAACTCAAATGCAAAAGCAAACAGCTTTAAGCCAGCGCTGATATTCCATACAGAAAAATTGAAAGGGAAAACCAGACTATCACTAGAACGGCACACTACAGTCAGGGAAGCGCTTCTTGAGGAGAGGAGGAATCCTGCTGCTTCATTCACACACCAGCCTACATTTCCTTAGCTGTTTAAGAGACCACCTGTGCTTCTCTGCCTGCTAAGTGCATACACAGTGGAGCCCCTGTACTTCCCAGGACTGCCTTGTTTCTATAGATTAGAGGGGAAAAAAAAGCATTAAACAGTACCAACCTTTTATGAAATCCAGTATGACAGCAGACCGGACCTTCCACACCCAACTTTGCTGAAGAATACTATTCCTGGCTGGAATCAGACTGTTACATTTCTGAAACTTCTCTGGATGGAAATGTTTATTTTGCCTGACACAAGGAACCTTACTTCCTGCACAAACCTTTTTTCATAGTCACATCTTGAAAAAACCTAAAATGGATGTAGCATGCTGCTTTAAGATTCACTGGCAATAGTTTATGTTTAAACTAATAGCCATTTTAATTGCATTACACACATTCGTAGCATAGAAATAAAAGTATTTGTCAGGAGAAGCAAAGTTACAGACTACTTTTAAACCTATTTTTTCTACAATAATTTATGAAAGTGATTTTTGCTAAAAATTGTAATACTTGTAGAGGATTACATTCAGAAGATATTGTATAAATCTTGTTTTGTATATAGATTATAATCTTCAAAGAAAAGCCACAAGAAATCACCAAATATCAGAAACAGAAATGGAAGTAACAGTTCAATCTATTTCATGAGGAGTCTGAATGAAATGGTATCCTTCTTTTCCACCATGACCCATCACTTCTCTTCTACATGAATCACTATCTAACATGCCAACAGAACCATCTAAAAGACCCCAAGTTGAGTGGAGTCCCCAGAGCTATGATTTTCTTTCTCCTCTATTCTCCACTCAAATTCTGTAAACATCCCACGTCAACTCGGATTGCTGGAAGCATCTTCATCACTCAGTGTACACAGGTCAATCTGCATTCCAGGTTTTTAACACCATATCCAATCCCACTAAGACCAGAATTTCAAAGCACGTGCTGCACAGATAACAATTCTGATGTTGCTGGTTAAGCCTGGTTTACATTTTACCTTTTTTCCTGCTCTCCAATGTTTTTAACAGACTGAATGAGCTGTTATCAGGAATATACAACTAATAATCCAGCAATCTCTCACTAGTAATCTCCACTTGTGAGCCTTAGTTCACACAGTACATACCACATTATGATATGATTTGCTGTAACACATTTGCAAATACACAGCTGTGGAACGAGGAAAAATACCACAGAGAGATCACACAAAAAAGGATAACACAAAAAAATCCAGTACATTCCAAGTTACAGGCTTTAACTCAGTATCTATATTTGACTAATAGCAACAGTTTTAAGAGACTGGAAGTAGCATAATGTTTTCAAAACCAAGTTTTGTTTTTTCATCCAACTCACAGAACCTGCAGCTCTGAGCATTGTTGTGTGTTAGTTGGCAGGGAATGTTGCTTTTTCAGTGTAGCCTGGTGTAAGGTGGAGGTGCCTGTGCTAAAAAGTAATGCCCCATATCAACTGATAATGATCCTCTAATTCTCACTGCAGATTTTTCTTACCTTAGATGGTTCTTAACACTGATTCATTGTGCTCCACTAAAATTTGTATTAGGGCAAATGACTGGCCTACCCTTCCTCTCCTTTTTACTTCTCATGCCACGGTTACTTTTGTGCATAGCATCTTTATGTATTTAAGCATTTCATTTGTTTCAGAAAGCATCCCAGCTTCCAATCACTACATTTTCAATTATTTGAAAACTGGATTTCAAAACTTTTAGTCCAGCACAGTAATCTCATCACTTTTCTAATTTGTCTTGCATTTTCCCCAGCATTGAATGAAATGGATAAACCCCTAATCATGAAAGGACTAACTCTGCAATAAAGCGCTAAAATACTTAAATTGAGATATATTGTGGAAAGCTGTCTTGACAGACCTCAATGACTTCATTATCATTGAAGCAATCTAATTCTCAAAAAGCTGAGGCTCATCAAAGCTGTGTGAAATTTAGTTATTATCTGTTGATTAATAGTTTTAATTTAATTCCTACCAATTCAGACATCCAACTTTCAATGACAGGACCGAATAGATTATTCAGAACAGAACTTCCTTATTGGGATTTTTAGCTATTCTTAACAATCAGTGGGAAGCATAGGGCTTTTCCCTGGGTTTCACCTGGTCTTTGTGAATGTCTAACTTTTCATGCATGATACGAAGGGCATTTAAAATTTCTGTCAGCTTGAATGGGGTAATTATCCCTAACACATGAAATTAAATTTCTAAAAAAGAAAACTGTTCTAAAGGAGAGCACCTAACATAACTAAGACTGTGAAGGCAAGAAAAGATGCCACAAGTCTTAAGTTTTAAAGGTTATGTCTGTTTCTGTATCTGACAGCTACTGCTATGGGTTTTGTTTAGGACTCCTGTATCCAAACCACATCTGAGCATCTATCTCTTTATATTCTCCCAAGTTCACTTCCCATTCCTATTTCCTGTAGGTCTCTCAGAAGCATGGGAGAACCAAAAGTTGTTTGGCATTTTCTTTTTATTAGGTATCAGATGAAGATCCTCCCCTTCGCTCACATACTAAAGGCCTAAAGATACCACAATTTGGAAACAGTAAAGGAAGGATGCAACAGCACGTTGCATTTGGGATTTTCCTGGTTTGTTGGGGGGAGGAATCAGAATTTTATCTTGTTTAAAAGTCTGTGGGTTTTTTACTCTTATAAAGCTAATACTATAATTCTTGTTACACACAAATTTATAAAATGATGGATTTAGACAATAATACAATTATTATTAACTGCACCTGCGTAAACTGAAAAATATTTTCAGATGTCTTAGCAGTTATTTCATGGCACTAAATATAGTATGCCTGGACTTTAGAGGTACATAATAGGGTTTCAGAATGGTAAAAACACAGTCACTTTTCCATCAAAATCAGGGCTGCCTCAGAGAAAAATACCCTATCCCCCACTGATCCGTACAATTATAAAATATTGTACTATCACAGACTGATACACAGTACCAACTATATGCAGAAGCAATAGATACTCTTTGGAGCTCTTTGTATTGCTTAGAATGACATCCTGATGCTACCATTTAGCTGATGATGACATTCCATCAATCAAAATCCAGTTTTAATTATACACCATTCTGCTTTTTGTCTCAGAGAAAACACAGAGGAAATGCAACGACCTACTTCAATTAAAATACACACTTTATAGAATTAAAAATAGGTTGGAAATCACTTTTAAATCAGCAATCAGCCTGTCAATTAATGCTCTGAACCCCTGCTATTGACCCAGTACTGTACAAGCTGTTATTATGCACTGTCCTACATATCATCTGTTCCCTGTGCTGCTCTGTTCCAGAAAGACAGACAGCTGCAACAGAATATCCCTGTTCAACCTGAGGACCATCTGACTTTAATTGTAGCACACAGCTTGATGTGGGTCTGGTTATGAGAAGCCAAAGTATCACACTGTAATAATCTGGAAAAGCAGAAACCTGCCAACACGAGGCTGCAAACAGGGGCTTGGGCTGTCTGGCTGCCTGACGGGCTGCAGGAAATATGATTAATGAGCAAGGTATAATGATACCAGGAACCCGATTAGCACCACAAAAAGGTCACAGATCAAAGTAGTATGCATTTCATGAGCTCCAATCGTTGTATAAGATCTGGGGACTTAAAGAGGTAAACTCAGATGCAAAGGGAAAAAAATATCTGTGTGTCATAGCTTACAAAATGAGCACTTGGAATACTGTAATCGCTATTTAGGAGGCAGCAGGAAAATATTAGCTGAATACATCAGCCCATGCCACATTGTAGCGAGCTTTTCTTGATCATATTGGGGCGGATCTGAGCTTTAAGCATTCTTCCTAAACACACCTGTTCTAGTTAAAAATGAAAGGATGTTGATTTGATGCTGATGGTATCCAATCCACCAAGTATTGACAAGGAAAAGCAATTTAATATTTGCACGTAATTTTCTCAGTGTTATCCCACCGCAAAAATGGCAGATTACAGAGGGCATCATCCACACCAGCCAGGCCCACCACCACCAGGGTAAGTTTAACTATGTCACACAGAAGCAGTTAATGTAATTCATTGGCCCAGAGGTTTAAATTTAATGCTACCAGACCGACCAAAACTTGGTATCTGAATTACAGAAACAGTATCAGGGACCTACAGCTGTAGGTCCTACCCTTTTGGAAACACTGGACATCATTTGGATGATGCCTGGCACACTTTAATACTAGCACTCGATAAATTATTTCTTACTTTCGTAATTAGCTTAAGCCTTAAAAAAACCCAAATTTTTTTCTGTCCAATTAATACTTGAAAACTGTAAAAGTTCATTTTGCACAAGTGAGAGATTTCAAAGAGAGCTACAAGAAAGGCAGACAAGAGTAGCAAACTGGGAAATGAAGGAAGAATGAGGGAATGGTAGGTCAGAGCTTACAGAGAGGTGAGGGTGAGAAAAAATCTGGCCCAAGGCTCAAAATTAGGCAAAGAAAATTATGAGCTAACATCTTAGAAAAGGAGGAAGTGGGAAATTGAGAATAACTTCACAGTGGGGAAAGCCAGATCTGTAATTAATAGAATAAAGGTATATTTTAATGCAAAAACTAAAATACCAGAGTCATGAGAGATCAAGGCCACCATCTGCCTTCGACAAGTCTGCTCAAGAACACAGCTTTGCATTTCCCAGGTTATCCTGAAGCACCAGCATATGCCAAGCTCACAGAGGTGTCAGGCTACCTCCCTTACCTACCACCTATCACCACAACTGTGAGATCAAAAGCTGTGTTTCAATACGGTTTGCCAAGTAGTCCTGCTGAACGCTACTGTATTTCAGACCTCATTTAAATAAAATTTCCACATACATACGGATGAAGGAAAACACTAAACCCACTCAACGTTCTTTGTGATTGTTATGGTGCATCTACAACTGCCTGCAGACATTTGGCCCACACAGCATTTCTGAAAACCATGGTATCACGTCACCAGTAAAAGTGCAGTGTAAAGCCTTCTGATTAACTTCTGAGCCACAGGTTTGTTCTGATGCGAAGGTTCTGCAATCTTACGAAGTCTGACGTGCCACAAACATCAGAACTTTCTCAATTCCCATTTCCTAACTTAGGAATACCAGGATGTTATCCTGATAAGCCTGGTATCTGAAAGGTTTTTGAAAGTTTCCGTGCTTTAATTCGGTATTTCCCCGTTAGCTGGCTACCACATGAAAAGTGCAGCCTCATTTTTCAAGATTTGCTAAGAAAAGCTTCTGTTATTTATTTCAGAATGCCACCAAAGCAGAATTGTTTCATTTTGAGAAGAGCCTAACATAGCTTTTGAGAATGGCTAAAACACCACCAATGACAGTGTAAGGGTTATTCTGTAATTCATTGCACTGCCCAGAGGGCTCAGTGAAGACAGGCAGTGCTAACAACTGCGTTTTTCCAAAACAGGGAAGTGAACAGTAATACAGGTTTGGGGAATGAAGCAGGCAAAGAAGAATTTTGTTTTATTTTCTTGTAAAAAAGGCTCTGAAAAATATCAGCTTAATGGAAGAAGTGGAAAAGGTGACAGAATATTTAAAATGCAGACTTCTTTTCTAACACATTCCCTGATCTTTGGAGTTAAACAAACACTAAAATTAAGAAACCTCAAAATCACATTTAAGTCATTGGAGTGACAAATATTTTTATGATTAACAAGCTTTTTCAAGCCTTCTGTAAAGTGATGATTTCGTTATCTCTTTAGATCCACAAGAGCTGACATAGAAATAGGGTAAGATCTCCTGCATATTTAGACCACACTCAAATTTTTTTGAGCATCTCTAAAAAATGAGCAATACTATACTCCTTTTTTCTTCCTACATTTGTAAATCTGTATCTTTAGATAATTTCACACATAGTCCTATGTAAATCATAAATATATATTGCAGGCAAAGATTCAAATTATTTCAGAAGAATCCTGCAAGACAGAAGTGACTGGACAATAGAAGAGAGCCATCTTACCAGCCTGTTTATGCGAACAAATTCTTCTGGGGTTTTGGCCCACGGTGGAAGTTCAACATCAGACACCACTGTTCCATCATCCATCACTCCCAGATTGTAATTGTTGCTGTTGACAAATATCTCTGGGAGGTAATAAAATTCAGGAATCAATTCCTGTAGATAAATGAAAAACAATGCCATGTTATAAATTCTGTCAAAGGATGCACTGTGTCACATTAAAAAAGTAATTATTAGGATGGAATTAAGCTAAGAGAATATACAAAATCCTCCTGCAGACATCCCCCTCCTTCCCTAGAAGGGAGAAATCCCCCTTCTGCACTTCCTAAAATTTAAACCTGTAGATATGATGAATCCTTAGCATGCTTTTAACATGACAAAGAACTGAGACACAACAGGCCATAAAAAAAAGCCATCAGAACACTGTTTTTGGTTGCATATTATGCACAGAGAAACCTATAAAACCAAAGTAATGAACATCACATGGTACAGATAATATTTAGTGGAAAGGTACAATCAATGATGTTAAAAAGTTGTGGAAAACGGATTCTTTCACATTTTAATACAATATACATTTTAAAGTGCTAAAGCACAAATGGCAGTGGACAGTTGGGGTAAAACTAGCACCACGGATATTAATTACAAAGGTGTGAAACACAGTTATATTCTTATTCTCTCTAATTTAAAGGCTCTAAGGACTTAATGTTTAGGCCATTATCTAAGATTGTTCAATGCCCACAAATATTTTTTTTTGTAAATGCTAAAATATCTGGAGTTATGCCACGAGTTCCATAAAAATAAACAAAACCACAAAGATGAATTGGGTCAATATTTTTCTTTCATGTAAAGGTCACTAACTCAATTATGTGTCCAGTCTATAAAATACAGGGAAGAACTACACAAAATGTTACATACAAGAGAAAAAAAGGAAGGGATTTCACATGGTTACAAGGTCTGCACGAAATTCCTTGTCAGGATCATCACTGCTCTAAACAAGTGTGCTCTCCAGGCCTGTGCTGAACAGGACTGGAATTCAGCATTAACACCTCCCTGGCTGGCCTGCTCTGGCACCTCTGGCACAGCTACCACGGCTGAGGAAAACTATATAAGGCCCTACAGCACAGGAATTGTCATTTTTAAGTCATCTCAGAAAAACGAAGTAATAGCAATGGCTAAACAAACATTTTATTAAGCAGAAAATGATACATTCTAGTGCAGATTTGAACACAATGCATAAGAAGGAAAATTAAGCTCAAAACCATAAGGATTTTCTCCTGGATAAGTGGATTGTTTCCTTGTTTTGCAAACAAACCTGCAACTTCATGCATTGTCATGCATTTTACAAAATACACAGTAGGTAATACATAAGTTTATCTAAGTTAATGGGATTTGAACCTCATGTACACACTTTTATAAAAGTATCTGCAAAGTCCAGGTAGAACACTTAATAGAAAAAGCCCATAAAGATATAACAGACCTATTTCTGCCCTGCATTTTAAAGGTAGGTTGGTTGTTTGGGTTGTTTTTTGGGTTTTTTTTGTGGAACTTGATGTTGAGACTTAAATACACCCAATAAACCTAGCAATTTGATGGATTTAGAAAAATTGAGCCACTAAATTAGAGAATTTACTTCCTTTGTAAAGAAAGGATCAATACGCGTAATTGCTTCAGGAAGTGTATTTCATAGCAAATGAGTGGTGTAAAATTGGTCTTCCACACAGCAAGTGCAAGCTGCAGGCCACTTGAGAAGCAAGGAAAAAAAACCAGACTGCCTCAGTGGCTTTGTCTACAGTGGGTGGAGGATGCAGCCACGCCAGAAGCTCAGCAGATCAGACCTGAAATGCAGTCTTGACATGGGTCAATGGCTCAGTGGTCTCCCCGATAGCCCCTCAGGGCCAGCTATGGCATGAGCAGCTTTCCAAATGGCTGAGTGCAATAAGGAGGTCATCAGATTGAGGACAAGGTCAGGCCAGAGTAGCCAGGGCAAAGACAGGAAAGATCAAGCAGGAATTAAGCTATTATCACCTCCATCCTTGTGTGAAACACTGCTTGCCTTTGAATTGTACATCTTTTTGTTTACAGTCCCCTTAATTAACTAGGCAGGGCAAAAATGTGCTTCTGTACCAAATGCTCGAGAAGGAGTTGATAAAAAAGAGATTTGAAAGTATTTCCCTGGGTAAGTGAAAGAACAAGAATGTAGCAAGGATAAACGCCGTAAAAAATAAAGTTTGCAAAACATAAAGTAATACCAAGGTTGCTATAGTTTTTATCATCACAGAAACCAGCAAAGAAAAAGCAGAGACACTGGGCTATTAATTTGGCAGCAGCATGCACCACAAATATGAAACCATACCCTGGTTCTGAACACTTAAAATACAAGCTCCTTACATATGTTACCAATGCTTTTATTTCTTCTTCAAATATGTATCTGTACAGCTATTCATTAGTTTCTTTCAAGATCAGAAAACATTTGGCTTTCTAGAACACATTGTTTTCATTAGGTTACACAGAAACAATACGCTGGAAACTTCAAAATTATCAGTAATTTCTACTAGTTTGACTACTAGAAACTTTTCATAAAGCTTTTCATTACTCCAGAAATGAGTTTTCAGAAAGTTTTTCACTGTCACCATTATGACACATTTATACAAAAGGAGCTTCTTTATTATATGATTTTCTTCTCTTGGCCATGTGCTAGCATTTACCCACAGAAAAAGGGAGAGCAAACAGATGCACGTGGCAATTGGAAACTAGTTGTATTTAAAACTCATTTTCAGTGGCTTTATGCAGGTGAAAATGACAACAACAATTAAGGGAAAATAGTTTTTCCTAAGACCAGCAAAACAACCTGATCACAAAATATTAATTTTTATCAAGTTAACCAATATTCTTCATGTATTTGGTAACTGCAGTCCTTAACAGTCATTCTCAACTCTGTTTCTGGGGTCTTTTTTCTTAAAATCTTCACATCACATGCACTGATTGACACTAAGACAGCAGATGCTGACTGACTCATATGTGCAACTCCAAAAATGACAGAACTTCCTGGACACACAAGAACGTTAAAAAAATCAGTGAATGCACTTTTTGCTTGTTTTAAATGGCAGGAGGAAAGAGTTACTAAATGTTTTCAAACAAGCACCACATGAAGATGCCGAAGCAGACATGAGAGGCCAGAATGAAGAATCCTTTAATATCTCACTGGGAACAGTGACAAGGACTGGACTAACACAAGGCAAACACAGCCTTTCCCTGGATATTCTGTCAGCTTCTGATAGCTAAATGGTTTTGACTTACTCCATGCATTTGATTTGTAAAATCATTACGCATGGGTTCCACACTGTAGTTTTGTCTACACAGGTTTTCCTCTGGCTGTTCTAAAACTGCTTCCTGACACTTCCAGTGGATGGTCCTAATGCCCATTTTGCCAAACTCAGAAAATGTTAGCTCCCTATTAGCTCTTCTATGCCCCCTTCCAGGTACTATAGACCTGTATTATCATCATGTTCTTCCTCAGGGGTCTCTTTTTGCAACCTAAAGGATTCTAGTCAATTTAGATTTGTTCCCTCAGGAGGTCTTCCCTTCCAAATACAAATTTTGGTTGCCTCCATACTTTTTCTAACTCTACTGAGTGAGTCCCTTCTGAACTTTTCCACACTCAGCACATGCACAGAAATGGTAACACTCACCCACGTCTTTTGTTTAAATTTCACAGAAAAAAACCAAAACATCTCTACATCGATTTGTTGAAGCTCTTGCTTTAGGACTATTGTGTTTGAAAATTACTTTCTGAAATTTCTCTGGATGGAATTCACCACTTCTACAAGGCAGAGGCAAGACCTCCTCACAATAAGCAGGACCTCAGTCCTTCTGCCACCCTTTTCATTACAACTGATGAAGGAGCTCACAGTCAATATCAACATGAATCTAACACAGAGTATTAACTTAAAAAAAAACTAACCTGCTGTATCAGGATTCTCATTAAAACACTAATAAAATTCTGCATATAACTAAAGTACAATTTTTCTCTAGCAAAAATTGCCCTGTAACACACAGAAACAATGATTCCTAAGGAAAAATTCACTAAAAATATTTTTTTACAAATATACAGTATCAACAGAATGTCAGTTTAACAGTGGTAATTTATTTTCATATATGCCACCATGCATAAAAAAATTAATGTAAGATACTTAATTTCATTCATGCAATTAAATGGTTTTTTTTTCTTTTGTTTAGAAAATGATGCATTTTGAAGCAGAGTTATATGATCTCCAAAGGTGTCTAGAAACAATGACACATCCCTAATCATATGAAAACATTTATAAGATACCAAATTTTCAAACTAAATTATTTCACAATCATGTTAAGCAATATTAAGCCTATATATAACCTGTCAAACAGAATAATAAAAATGCATATTAGAAGTCTAGACTTTTATTCATATTGCCACATTTTATTTCTTCCGTTAGGGGACTTAAATGCCATTCAAGAAATATATACTAATCTATCAAATTAACTCAAATCTCATTTTTCCATCACACTTCAATGAAATTATTTTCAAGACTGTTGGGAAGATAATTTCTATGTACCCATGAGTTTCCCTCCATCTGCTACATGTGTGTTATATCTCACGAAAAAATTGTCAACTAAGAAACTGCCTCAAGACACTGCCTGAAACTCTGCCAACTTGTAAGAAAAATGCTTTGGCATGTTTCCATTAAAATTCTAAAGGTAATTAATGAAGAAATTAATTTTGTCAATGTTTAACGACTCTTTTAAAGTTCTAAGTGATTATACTTCAAACATTTCCTAGTTCGAGAAAAACAAAAAAAATTGTCAGTAATTCACAATTAAGCAAAGAGAATTATAAAAAGTCCAGGTATTTATTTAGTAGATTAATGAAAGATATGATAAGCACAATTAAGAGTTGATTCATTATTAATCAATAAATTGATTTTATGGAGTCAATATCTCATTGGATAAAAACCTGCATCTATAAGGCACTTTAAATCCTGTAACTCCCTCTATTTATATATGTATGCATATATATATAAAATTATTTTACTTTTTCCTTAGAATCTAAATAAAAGTATTCTATGGTATTTATTGACCATATTTATATACTAGGCAATTCAGGTTGATTTGACAGAGAAAGAGGAAAAAGTTGCATGTACAACTACATTCCTTCTCCTTTGGGCTTCAGCAAACTTGTCCATAACTTACTCCAAATTAGTTATTTAAACACCTACACAAGGAGTTCAGAGCAGATATAAAAACTATGTGCTTCATTTTCAGTACAATCATGGCTGGCTATAGAAGAAGCAGATCACAGATATTAGATGGAACTTCCTGATCCGCACACCCAGATGTCAGCATTTTGAACTACTGCAATTCCCCCAGATTACTATGCACAGATCTGACCAAATTTAGAATATTTTTTTAATGTTTTTTAAAACTCAGAGAAGTATATTCTTGTTATGGATCTTAGCATCACTTTACATAGAACCAAATCTTTCATGAAAACCAAAGATCTGCATCCTAAATACGTTAAAAGTTTTACTACACCAGACATGGAGTTTACTGTTAAAAATCTGAATTTCTAGGTACTTGCATCTGAATTTTGCTGGTCATTGCTCTTTTTGTGACTACTATGACATGAAATTTCTCCTATACAAAGGTCATGTAGCCAGTTTGACAGCAACTTTAATCCTGGAACTTCTGAGACTTTAAACATGAAGCTTGATTTAAAGAAAAACTGTCTAAAATTATGTGATGCTAATGAGCTTTACAATACAGTCAACTTGCCAAAACAGCATTTCTGTACCTAAAATTCAGCTGTTGTACACTATGAGGATCACAATTAGCCAAACACATCTGTAAGAGATACGAATTCAGCCATTCCATACCGTGCCCCCAGCCTTACAGTAGCTGTCACTGACTTGTGTCATATCACAAGATTCCACAAACTAGTGTCCATTTTATGGTGGAACAATCTAGAGCAGTGTAATTGCAGTTTACTAATGTTTTCTTTAATCTTACGGTCTCCTAGCATCTCTTTTTGAACAAAACTTATCAAATTCACCAAAAGCAACCCAAAGCACATGAAAAAGAAACAAACACAAAGCAGCAGAGGAAAAGACATGAAGAACAGTATATAACTCCATATTAGTGACTGTAGCTTGGTTAAAAACTGTTTAAAAAATCAATTACATTAAACCAGCCTAATTTTCTTTCCAAAAGGAAGCTGTAGTAGTGGATGGTGAAAGAAAAAGCAGCAAGGTGTTGCTTCACTTTTGAGAAAGACCTCTGAGGCTGCCTCAGTCTCCCATGACATTCCTCTAAGCAAACTAGGGGAATGGAGATGAGATTGGGTTACAATAATGTGGGAGTAGCCAAGCTGGAAATCCATATTTCAGGAGCAGTTATCAATAGTTCACTGTCAGACTGGGAGGACATGGTAATGGAGTCTGCCCTGCTCTTAATACCAGTCAATAATCTCATTAATGGCCTGGCGCAGAAGGTGCAGAAGTAAAATTCCAGATGACACTAAGAAGGCAACACAACTGTTTGGATGACAGCAAGAGGATTTCAGATTATGTTGAAATCTGTATTTATGGTACTAACAAAAAAAAAAAAAAACCAAAAATAATCAGCAAACTACTACAGTGGAAAAAAGGAACATACATGCGAAGTGCAACATGGGTTACAATGATGCTGTTGTAAATATAATGAGAAATAAAGGTGTTGCAACAGGTTAGCTGCCAAACCAGAAGGAACAACTGCTTCTGAACAACTACAGGCAAATACTGCCAGGCTATCCAGGTTTGCTTTTTCTGTGGTATTAACAAAACTAACCAGGATTGCTTGCACCAATAATGTAAACTAAGAAGTAATTGAGTTAATGGTCATGCTTATATAGTACTTTAAAAGTACCAAGTGGTACTCTCACAGAATTGAAATACATTCAGTATTCTTTAGTGCAGAAGATTTAACCTAAAAACACATGGTTAATCATTTAAAGGCACCAGTTCTGAGCTAATTAGTAAATAACAATGACAGAGAGGTAGTGAGACACCAGCAAACTTCCAAAGGACTTCTAATTTGCATTGCTCAAATAAATGGATAGGGAAAACGAGGAAATTGAATTTTATGCAACATATCACCTCTTGAAATCAAAATTTGCAAAGTTCAAGCAAAGGTTATTCTACAAAGGAGCACCGGTTTCATGCTTTGATCACCAATCCAAGGCTTTCCCAGGATATTGACACAGATTGGTTGTGATCACACATATGCTTCAGCTTTCTCTGCTGAAGTGATACCAGCCAGCAAGAGTTCTTTCCAAAGCCAGCTCATGTTAGGCCTCCCTGTAAACATACAGTGCTTCCAACTAAGGTTAACAATAACCTTAGGACAGCAGCACCAATAACTGCATTCACTGTTTCCATACACAAAGCAAGGAGAAGTCATTTCTTGTAATCAGCTCAATGGCTCTAAATGTCACCATTTTTTCAGCTGTAAGAGGAACCAACCCTTCTTTTTCCTTTGTGCCCCCTACTTGCTAATAACTACAGGAGCACCATTATGTGCTCCACTTCGCTCAGGCTCTTCCATGCATGAGTCAATTGAACACATTCAAGCAATAGGAGGCTAAAACATTGCACTTCTGCAGGTAGAAAATTTCTAGAGGCATATGGGACTCTTCAGTCATGTATTTCACAAACACTTGCAGGGTAGAGCACCAAGTATCAGGAAACTTGGTTTTCACAGCTGTAATGAAATATAGGGAATAGAGGTATTTCCAGTGAGGATGGAAACATTCAGACATCTTCCTTTCTAATTCTTTGAACATGTCCTATGGAAATCTCATCTCCCTTCCTGGCTGCTCATCCAGTCTCACTACCAGACTCCTCTAGTTAATCTTAATACTCCCTTGGATGCTTCACAGCAGCATCATGTAGTTCATAGCAATTCACAGTCTCAGGAAGCTGTAAGCAACTCAAGAGATCATCCATAACAGAAGGGGTGACTTTAAAGGCAGTACCAGCTTGCACACACGTCAGTTCCAAAAGTTACCTAAGCATTTCTGAAAACCCCTCCCTACACTAATTGCCTGGGAAACATTCACTGGTTTTGTTTTTCTGTTGGGAAGGTTACTTTGATTCTAACCAAAATCTCCCTGAGATTTTAAGACCATTAATTCCTATCCTGTCCAGCATGGGCAGCAGAAATTGTTTTCCTTTTTTTTCCTTACAGCAGTCTCCATGTAACAGAAAGACACAAGGCCCTCCTCAATCTGCTCTGCTTTAGAAGAAAAATAAGCACAGCTACTCAATCTTTCACTGCATTTTATTTTCAAGACCTTGCATTGCTATCACTGTTCCAGTGTGGATTCTCTCCAAGTACCCCAAAACTATGGGTGCAATATCCCAGCTAAGACCTTATCAAAGCTGGGCAAAAGTGAAGATTTTTGTCATACATTTTGAAAGTTCCATTATGTCCTGTTCATGTATCTTCCATGACATGTTACCTTTTGTTATACCTGTTATACCACAATACTGTTAATTCACATGCACTGGTGATGTACTAGAACCTAAATCTTTTTTTTTTCAAAGTAGATAGTTCCTTGTGTTATAACTGTATGATAACCCACATGCAAATTCCAATTATCACTCCTTCCTAATAAACTTCACCTAACACTTTTCTAAAATCATTTTTCCCTTCTGCAAGAAGCACTACCAATTTCACTACACTTTCAGTACCTTCCAATCTAATATCAATGGAAATTGAGGCCTAACCTGTTATTATCAAGAAGAATTCCACTCAGTACATCTTTCAATTTTAAAAATGAACTGCTGGTAGCTATTCTCCAAATACAGTGGATTCTTTTAGACAGAGTAATCCCAGCTCACTCATAAGACAATGTAAAAAACTAAGATCATCATCTGCTTCTTTTCTGCTCATAAGGTCTGTTACCTTTTCTCATCAGAAACTGTGATTGCTTTGACATAATCTCTTCTTGATAAACATGTGTTTCATTTGCTTGTCTCCAAGCTATCTTCCTGGCACTTAAACATAGTCTGATTATTTGCCTAAGTATTTTTCTGTGAATTGTAGTTAAACTTACCTCATCATTTCTTAGCTCCCTTTTTTTTCTGTATTAAATACTTGATTCGTCCACTACTGACATCTTTCTCCTCCTCCATTTCTCAAAAAAACCCTAGAAAAGCACTCTGAAATACTGTCTGCTAGTCTTGTGGGTTACAAGGAAATTAAGCCCATAATGACCAATTAATTTGAAAAAAATCTAATGTGTTTGTATTTTCTAAACTCTTCTTTTCCAATTTCATATAGACATTACATCTTATTCTAAGTGGTATTAATTCCACTTGTCACTGATTGCCATTGATTCTATTGGTGGGGACTCACAGATGCAAGACAGACATCCCTTTTTCAACACTCTCAGTTGAGGATTCTTGCATTCCATTAATTTGCAGATCAACCCTTTTCTAAATTGTCTCACCATGAATATGAGTGAATGATTTTGTGTCACTTAGGTCTCTTGCTGGCCGCATGACATCCTTGAGCTCGCCCCTGATTTTCTTCACACTGCACTTTTCCATCCTTCCTCCCATTACAAAAACCCAACTCTGATATTAATCTATCCTCTCGGATTTGACCTTTCCCACCACTGCCAGCATCCTTGTCTCCTTTGTTTTCCTCCCCAGTTCAAAATATTTCAGTCTCAGGGCTAAAAATGTTTGCTACAGCTTTACAAAAGAAATCACTGAAATATTCTGACAGAAGTGAAACCACATGTGTGATTTGCCTTGCATCTTTTCCCAAATGGTGGGATAGCTCCCAGTCTTCTTCCTTCCATCCTACACTCCCAGCTACAATAAAGGCAGATGCAGTATAAAACATGTTACTACCTTTCAGGAAGTGTTTTACCTTGATGTCAGAAGTGTCACGCTGACTGTTGCGCCACGCTCTTGAAATAGAGGAAAAAGTCCTGTCTGCATGATCAAACTTCCCACCTTGTAGATTTAGGAAGAGTGTTGTGAAGGGTTCCTAAACACACATAAAAAGATCCATTAAAAACAACAAAGCATCTCTTCAGAAATTTCAGGGTAAAACAAGGCATTTATTATTCTTTTGGGGTCTGGTTGTGAATGAAGCAGACACATAATTAATAGGAAAGGGTTAATTCTATTATCTAAGAATGAGAAATACAAACTGATGCTTGTTTGTTCAATAAATGCTTTTTAATCTTACTCCATGCACACATACTCAGATGAAGAAAAGCAAATAAAACGAGAAGAAAATACTCAAAGGCTGAAGTAGAAACTACAATCAGGTGTGACACAAATTGCTCTCAATAACATGAAAAAGCTCAGATATCTTAGATATTTATTAAACCAGCAAGTGACAAAAACAATACGTATTTTACTTTGTTTAAGGTGATCTGTTAACCTAAAAGGTAGCATTCAATACTGAGAGCTTTAGGACTGTTATTGTTTCATATATAATTTATGATTTAGAAAAATGTTCGGAAGATTTAAAAGCCTCCTCTTAGTTAAAGAACACTTAAGCACATATTAGTGGATAATTGCTTGAAATTAGCTAAGCACTACAAATTACTTCAAGGATTTATGTATGCTTGTACATTCTAACAAGCTTTAATTAATGATGTGCTGCTAATGCTTTCCCAAAGAAATTACTTCCTAGGAGATAAATCGCCTTTCAATTTTATTGAAAAATGTATTGTTTAACCAATACATTATCAATACGTAGCAGCTCAAAGTAAATTCCATATAAATTGTAGCAGATTTTTAAAAATTAATTGTTTATACCACAGAACTTCATGATCACCAGAAACCAACTCACACTCATTAGGAGGGGAAAATTAAATACATTAATTAAGAACCACAAATGCTTGGTACTTGGTCCACGCAGAAAATATGCAAGGAAGGAAAGTTAACCATGTTTAAAGAAGTATGTACACTTAAAAGCAACTTCTAAGGAGAAAAAGCTTTACTGATTTGAAAAAGGCTGTACAATAAAAATGAAAACTTCCTGCTTGAACTTCAGAGCACATTTGTCCTACGCTACTGATTACAATTACTAGAAAATTTCAGTACTCTCATATACCATTCAGTTTAGATATTTGTTGCTTTCATTATCATTTAAAGGAAAAGCATTTTTAAAAGATATACTTACAATCCTTAACAACCACGTGAGTGCAAAACTTGCTGTTGAATAATGGGTGCCGTAGTGAAATTTTGGGACCTGATCATCTTCCCACGACTCGTATCTCTCAGCAAAGAACGCTGCTCTCTTTGGGTTCAAAGCTCCAATAGGCTGCAAGATTGGTAAATATAAACTCATTAAGCAAATAAAATTAATGTGACTATTATCACATCATACTCCCCTTGCTCTTTTTGGTAACCAGAATTACTGGCATGCACGGAGAAGACTGGGCTTAGTGCTTTGCAAAAGCAGATGTTGGTTTCTGTAAGCGCCTGAGGAGATCTGTGTACTTGGAACCAGGATTCCATGCACACACACATGGCTGCTTGGAAAAATCTCTTCTGCATTAATACAGGCTCCATTTACTGCTGATTCAAGTCACTGACTCCATCCAATTCACAGTGGAATGTCTGGGACAAAGTGCTGTTTAACTTGGGTGCCTGTGGATATGTGTGCATGTTAGATACACTATTAAGCAAATAGTAAGCAACATTGAGAAGCATTGTTTTGGATATTTTTTTGGAGAAAAAAGTAGTGATTGATGGGGTGGTAGAATATTAACAGTGGACTTGGAATTTTGACAATACTATTCTTGTTTCTATGCTTTCTATTTACCACCTGAAGCCAAGTTTTACTTAATTCATAGAATTTTAACCTTTGAAATAGACAAATGAAAGACCAGAATTTCTATAGAAAAATATTGATATAAAAGAAACAACATACGTATGACTAAAAATGTCTGTCACACTTTCACCAATGCTATTATTCTTTGTTCAGTGCTTACCTAGAATATAAACACCCAGGGATTTATTTAAAAATAGGAAACATAATATTTTGTTATCTAGAGCTGTGCATTTCCTCGGCAGACTTTTACATAAATGATTTGAAAAATCATGAGTATAGGTCACACAAATCACTGAGAAACCCAGAAGTGAACTTAGCAATTCCACAAGTAAAATACTGTAAAAGTTCTAAAATATCTTTGGATATATATGCAAAATACATACGCAATAAAACTTTGTATACAGATTGAGCACATTGTTAGTATGTTATTAATGTAAATTATGTTCATCTGTACAGACAACGGGTGCGTTCAAATATAAGCAAAGAATAAACATGAAACAATATCTCCTTCTTTCTCCAACAATAAATATACTTAAGAACACACTACAAGGTGAGGAAAAACTAAAAGTCCTTGAACAACGGTATCAGTAACCTAATCCTTAATTCAAGCAGAGTTCAAGTGAAAAACTGTGTCTGCTATTGAGATGATGATTATTCAAATAACTGCTTCTGTGCAGCTCACGTGAAATTTGGCACACAAGCTTCAAAGTATTTTCTCTTCTAGAACCGATTAGATCTTTGAATGACCTAAAATCTAATCTTACATTTTTTACTTAGAGCAGCTTTCACAGTGCAGTAGGATAAAGAAAAACATCTTAGGTTAATTACTATTTTTGCAGTTCACTAATTTGAAATATAACCCTCTAAAAGAAGTTGTTCCTGTATAAAAGGATTTTTATCTGATTTAGCAAATTTATTCCAGGGAAGTATGAAACTGACTCCAAGAAGTCTCTTTGTTACAAGAACCATTTTGGAATCTCCATCTGTACCGATTTTCCCTAAAGGCTCAGATATGCTTGAGGGAGAAAAAGAAGAAAGAAGGTCATTGGTAGACAAATTATATAAATTAAAAATAGGAACAGTGTTGTGCTGTATGGTTCTGTAACATTTTATGTATTCTCTTTATCTGCCTCTATTACTACTCTCCAAATGAGTATAGCCCAAATCAATAGTTATAGAATTACATCCCTTGAATATAAAGCTAAACCCAATTAGAATTGATTTCATTCTCTTTTCAAAAAATAAAAAAAAGGTATCATGCAGAGATCTATATAGCCAGAATCCACAGTATTGATTTTAGCTGTTATTGTTACAGTTGGTTTCTGAAGCCTGCAACAGGACAACTATCAAGACATGTCACATTTATTTGCAAGCGAATAAAAAAAGTCCCCAAATGAAAAAAGCTTAGGGGAAAAAAAAAAAAAAAGAGAACTGTGGAGCTGTGTACTGACAATGATACACTATCAGCTTACTCAGAGAAGTTACAGTGGGAATACACACATTGAATTATACATTACACGAATGCGCTGATTTATTGTGGTAATAACATCCACCTCATTAAAAGATTCTGCTTTGCTGCAGTTGGAGGGCTACATATTGTTTACTGCTATAAATTAATGGCAGTGCACAGAAGACTGTAGAGCCCTTCTAACAATAGATCTGTAATGACAGTGCTGTATATCACAGCTTCCCCAGCAGCTTCATAATAAAATGGAGACAATGTATTGGGCTAATACATTCTACCAGGCAGGCCCATATTTTTCTGACAACTGCTTCTAAGGATGAGGTGATTCTGCTGTGTTACACTGCACTGGGCACAGTTAACTACAGAATAAAGAAAAAAAAAGAAATTAATTGAAATTTCTCAGTTATTTCATATTGCAGAATTAACAGGGAATCATAATTACATCCTGTATTCCCTCCCCTGTGGGTAAGTGCCAAGGGAAAAAGAGGAACTCCAAACTAAGCTGTGCTAGATGTAGCTGTGAGATCACAAATTTACACTACTCAACACAGCTTCCCTATAGCTACAGACCTTTAAGGAAGAACGAGCTGAAAAGCTTTCATATCCTGAAATTCCAGAACATATTTTATTTGCAGCACCTCTTTTCCCAGAGGAAAACTGGATATTAGTTCACCAATAAGAAAATGTTTATTTAGATGGAGAGGGAAAAATGAAAAAGTAGAGAGAGAAAAATTCCAATGAGCAAAAACAATAGATGAGATTACAGGAGTAAAAATGAAGAAAGAAATCACTCATGGCTGCTAAGTTTTCAAATCATATTGAAAAATGAAAGATGTGTATGGTTTTCAAGTCATTGTTCATTCAAAAAGAGGATCCAAACTGGGGCAAGAATTGGGGTAAGGTAGCTTCTGTTTTCACTTTTTCCAAGGCATGATCACCTGTTTTTTGGCCCAAAGGGGTTGTTGTAGCAACACGTGCTACAATTATGAAAGTTACAAGCCATTCTTAAAACAAAACAATTCGTTTGATATTATTATTTCAAATATAGGAATACCTCAAAATAAATAACTTCACATTTTTACCAAGAACTAAATATAGTAAATCTCAGTCTTTGGACCAAGATTGCTTGCTTCCTTTGAAACATAACAAAGAAAAATGGTTTGCTGAAAAATAACTGAGAAAACACACTGACTCTTATCATCTACTGCTGTCAAATATGTCCAGACACTACGGTGTACAGTTTTATTTGTTAGTTCTTACTCTTACTCTGTGCCAGACATTGGAACAGTAACCCATCCTGCCTCTGTTTCCAGAAGAGGCCCTGCTGCACCCAACAGAAGAAAGCAGAATGTTCACTGCTCCTCTATAGAGGGCAGAATCTCTCCTGGACTCTGCCACTCACGTTCAAGAATATAGATATATTTTGGAAAATGGTTAACGGTCTTCAATAAACAGATTGGAGTCTCATAAAGAAAGAATTACAATATGACTATTTATAGTTCTACATCTAAGAAGGTAAGAGGTGCTTTTTTATTCATATCTAATGTGCTTCCACATTTTAAATAGTGTTGCTCCAAATATTTCACAACTTCACTCTGAAAAAAAAAAGGAAAGAAATTTTTAAAAAAGAATGAAAAAAAAAAAAAAGGAAAACAGGGGATAAAAGAAAAATTTTTTTCTTGTTTTCCTTGTGATTTCTTACACTGTTTTCTTATCCACATACAAGCAGGTATTTTTATTTCTGTGAATACATCTGTCTGTATTATTGAATCATGTTTGGTAGCATCCTTGCCAAGTATGATGTTTGTTTCCCATACATCTTATTTTCAAGATGACTGTAATCCTTTCATTACTGATACTTTTCATATTGGGCCTAAAGGACCAGGGGGACCCTTAGGTCATCTCATCTAGCCTTGAGCTTGTGTGACAACAGGTTAAATGCCTTTGCACTACATGATTTTGAGCCCAACTATTTATACTTGATTACAGCATGAGCTGTATTTGGCCAATCTGCTTTCCAGAAAGTCATCCGACTCCTGAGTACGTGGACAATCTGCTACTTTTCTTGGAAGCTTTTTCTTCTGGTAATTGTTACCCTCATTCTAAAAAATACATGTATTCCAGTCTGGTTATGAATTTACTGGTGTGTTATCAAAGAGCTCTTACTAAACTTCTCTCTGTCATATCACAGAGTCTCTACTTACCTAGTATATTCTGAATATACTTACAGACTATAATTACTTTTTAATAAACATAAGAAATTGAGCTCTTCAGATCTTCCATTCTGAGGCATTTCTTCCACCCTTTAGATTTCTCTGCAACTTGCCCACCTATCAATGTACTCTAACATTCAGAGAACTGAAATGTGTTCAGTGCTCCAGTGTCAGTTTTCTCACCTCCATAAACATGCCAAGTGCTGGAATCTCGGCTGCACTCAAACCTTGTTTCATTACTTTATGTATCACCAACACATAATTAACTCCCTGAACTAGCCAATACTTGTATTATTGGCAGTGGGATGTCCTGATCACTGAGTAAAACTTCTTTTTCCCAAACAGAGATACAGAGACAAGATGCAAGGGTTTAACTAAACCCAAACTTTATTCACTTAGGTCAACTGGGAAATATCTGGGAATAAAATCATCTAGTGCACCTCATTATTCTCTCACCTGTCATTTTTGGGTTTGAGAACAGCCAAAAAATGCTATTCCCCTCTCGCAATCTATTGTCACTCACTGCTAGGCCTCGCCATTCTTCCTCTCAAACAACTGGCTATGGTTTTCTTAAAAATTAGGTCCCATCTTCTTTAGAGGGCATCTTGCCTTTAACGCATATCTCACTCAAATTTATTAAAGAATCATATCCCAAAAAAACCAACAAACACAATTATCTGCTGAACTGTTTGAACTGCCCTCACTGATCACCCAAAGTGTCCTTGAGCTGTAAGATTTAAAAAATGAAAACAATTTATCAAGGAGAAAAACAGTCCTTACCAATTCATTCACAAAAAAACCACTGGTTTCACAGCAGATGCCCCCCCAAACCTACATCAGCTAGGCTAGGAGGGGGAACTATGAATTTGCATGTCAAAACTTATCTGAAGCCAAGGGGACAGAACTTGACAGAACCCTTTTATGCTTCCCCAGGAAGCATTTCAGTGATACACAATAATTCTGAACTGATATGCTATTTTTTATTACTTGCAAATCATATTTTAGTCACTTAAGAACACAAGCAGCTACTTGAATTTCATGTGCTTTCTTAGTGAAATAAGGAATCCCACGGTTGAACACTTTTTGTGTTGAAACTGCAATAATTATGGGTATTAGTGAGTATAGTCTACCTATTTCGATATAAACACATGATCACATTCTGCTCTAAAAAAATTTTAAATACTTCAATTTCTATTCTCAAGAAACTGAGAATTCAATAAAGGGCTGGAGTATAAGCAGAAAATAGTCATGTGCATGCAAATTAAAAAGTATTTGTACATATGGTTTATATTTCAGACATTTTTAAGAGCACGCATATTCCTTTGAGACAGCAGGAACAGTCAGGAAAAACTGATCTAAAGATGGTCTAATAACTAGAATGTCTGAACATGTCAATATAAATTATACTTAATGGTGCAAAAGACAGAAGATTCCCGAAGTTCACAGTTAAAAAACACGGGTCATAAGCTAATGTTAAGCAGAAAAAATGAATAAAAAACCCTATTATGCAATATTAGCAGTGTTTTAGCAATATGTCAATGCCAGGATTTGCCTCAGGTCACCTAAAATCTTGGAGGAATTGGAATTTAGAAGAAAAATCCCTATGCCTTTATATTACTAACTATAGTGTCAAATGCTACACCAAGCACCTGTAGCAGATTGCAAAACAATGCACTGCTGAACTGCAAACTAATTAAGCACACACTAATGAAGCACAGTAAGGTTTAATAAATTGTTCAGCACAACTGAACGTGTCACACACTGCATACCTGAGGTATTACACCCTAATGCTGCTGGGAAGCCAAACTGAAGACAGTTGTTATGTGTTGTACATTTCCAAGAGGTCAGGGAGAAAGGAAGCCGCATGTCCCTGGGAATCATGAGGGAAATCCAGCTGCTTGCAGGCAGTGAGGAGGGTATGGCCTTACTTAGAAAATAACCCTGCCAGCCAAAAGCAAACATTTGCATGCACTCTCCATGACTTAACCTGTCAAGTGAAAGAAAACCCTGCACTGTTATTCACTAGCTTAAAAACAAACAAACAAAAAATCCTTTTATGGATTTTGAGAAACAGGATTAAGTGAGAAGGCAATGTACTTGAGTCATAGCAAGAGATGAAAACATTCTCTGTCTGCCTTCCTTTCACAGACCATGTTCCTCTGCCAACACATCATACAAGTCACAGAAAACAGCAGCCATTGTACCTAACACCAGATCCACTTTAGACAATCAGAACTAAAAACATAATCCTTTTTGTTTGTACTAAGAGCACAGGACCTCAAGCCAAAAGCTGATACAAACACGCATTTTCTGCAGGTTTCTGTCAAGGCACACATAATATACATTATTCTGTTTCATATGTAAGCCTGAGAAAAAGATCAGGAGAAGGCTAGAAAGGGAATGTATAAGTAGTTTTTAATTGCAATCTGTACTGTTTCATAAAACTATTCCAATCAGATTGTATCAATCCTGAACATAAGTAGTCAGCCAAGAGCCCATCAATGTATCTTGTTTCACACATGCATTGCTTTGCTCCTAACATGAATTCATCCATCATCTTATTCCCTGCTTCATAAGGTTAGTCAGCCATCACCTTCAATACCATCAACAGATGAGCATTGTCAGGAAGTTTTATCAGCTCCTTTTTCATGCTCTTTTTTGGATTAGCAAACATGCTGAACAGCATAAAGTACCAAACAGACGTCTGGAATGTCAGTGACCACCCCACTTTGGAAACTAACCTTGTGTTTCTGATTCTGATGCAGCTTCAAGTGGCTGGCTGGACATGATACGTAAATTATTTTAATTAATCTTGTTAAACTATTCACCTCAAGATTTTAGGATCATACCATCTTTTCTTAGTAATCTTTTTTTTATTGATTTCCCCCATTTGATCTACATTTTTATATGCTGACGTTTGAGTTTTAGACAGATCATCTGATGTGTGCATCAAAGTAAGTCCACAGCCTGAGAATCACCATAAACTCCTCCTTAAACAAAGATTATTATTATTTCACTATGATCACATTTTCTGACCACTATTTTTAAGCCTGGATTGTTGTTTGACCCCAAGTGGCCTCCTGCTCCTAGGAGTTTGACCAACTCAGTTTTAGACAGCTCCAGTTAGGTGAGATAAATCCCATATTCATTTCCCATATGAGTGCAATCTTCAACTTAGCCATCATCATGCTTGTTCAGAAGTCTGAGTTACACAGATGTGTGCTGTAGCCATCCATAATCTGCTGAGTTCAAATGTATGAATATAAAAAGGAAGAGAGACTGTATCAAGAGAATAACATTCACTTTACATTAGGAACACAGAAAATACGCATTTAAAATGTCTATGGCCCAAGACATGTGTGTGAAATTACTTTATTTTGATTTCTAGTAAATTTTATGACCAGACACGTGCCCTGTGGTTTCTTGTGATCATTTGTGATCATTTAAAAAACTGATCCCTCAGTTCATTTCCAATGAGAAGATGACATATGTCCAGGGCACCTAAAACTGAAACAAGAGCAAGGTGGACAATAACAGCAGATACAAACTTAGAATATAATTTTGAACATCCATGGTTAATTTTGAGCTATGGTTTTTCGTATCTTTGAGAATTTCTACATTCCAAACAATACACCTCCTTGAGGCAAAGCAAGATTAAAATTACTGGGCTTATTACCAAAATGATTCTTTTTGATCCTGAAAACTTGGCTTTTGCCCTAATACCTCAATAAATTAAAAATAAAATAAAATAAAATAAAATAAAATAAAATATTGCTTGAAGATAGCTAAATGATCCTAGAAACTGATATATGCATCTGAAGTACAAATAGTATGCCTCTTGTGACTTCAAAAAATAAGCCTCTGGTGGGAAGAGAGGAGAAGAGAACATGAAAGAGAAAGTAAGAATGGCAACGAGATGCATTCTATCATCCTCTTGTCATGTTCTTTGGAGGTGTTGTGACACAGAGAATAACCAGCTAAAGACAAGAAAAAAACCCAAAGGTGATGGGATAAAAGGATGGCTATGACACTGTCATAGAGCAACATAAATTTCCAGAGTATTTTTTTTTAAATCTGTCTACACTAAGAGTAGGATTTTAGACAGTATGTTTTGATAAATCATCTCAGAGATATACATTTTGGTCAAGCTTCAGCCTCAGAAGGTCTCCAAAGAAGTTGTGAAGAAACAAACCACTATGGAAATCACATGTTTGTTACAAAATATACGGAAATCACGTTTATTATAAAAAAGGTCCTGAGATAGATGCTGCATGAAGCTCAAATCAACACATCAACTCAAAAAGCTTCGTCCCTAAAGTCCTTAAACAAGAAACTGACACTAAAATCCAAACAGCTGAGTCTCTCTAAAGACCATGTCTAAGTCAGCCTTAACAACCCAATAGCTACTTAACTTAAATCGCTCTTCCTCGTAGCTGTGTCCCTCCCTTTTTTCCCCGAAATAGTCTCGGCATGCCCCTGTCCGTGGTGCTGAACCCCAGGCGCCGACGCTGGCAGGGACGAGGCTCGCTTCTGGAGCGTCCCTGACCGTGGTGCTGCAGACAAGGGCTGGGGACAGAGGGACAGAGGGACAGAGGGCTGGGGCACATCAGCCACAGACCCATGGAGCCCTTTGCAGCTTTGTCTCCCAATTTTGGCAAGTGTGCTTCCGGAAATGATACAATACACTGGCTCAGCTGTCAGGAAGGATAATCGACCCGTTTTATTGCTCATCCATGACGGCATCTGTCTGAGTGTCACCGGCATTCGAGAGTCTCACAAAAACACTTTTCCCCGTCTAGAACTGGGAAAAAATGATGTTATTAAGCCAAAACTTCCATGGGAATATAACAGACTACTCAACACTTTCGTTTGTACTGTTTCTAATTACAAATCAGATTATCCAATCTAAACAAAGAAAGCCCATAACAGTCCTAAAGTTCTAGCACTGTCATGGGATGCGAACTTAATAATCTTGCACAGCTTCCTTCAAAGAGGGTCTTTATAATTCTCTTCTCACCTTCCCTTTTCAGCTCTCTGTGTATTAAAGAAACCAGATCAGGCTAAAAGGGTCTTCGTTCTCACAGCTAGATTTTGCTCTTTTATGGTTTCCTAAATGGAACCAACACAAGAAAGGTTCTGCTAAGAGTACTTCCTGCTTGTATGCTTCCTTCTCCTTAAAGTTTCTCCCAACGTAGTTATGTTAAATGTTTAGGTCTGTCAACCTACATTTTAGAGAGGATGGAGTGCTCCTCTCCTCCAAGAAGCAACTTCTGTATCACAAAAAAAAGCATAAAAACTTGTTATCTGAAAATAGAGAGGATCTGATAAATACACCTTATACTAAAAATATCAAAATCTGTAACAGAATACAAAAAGAATAATGAAAAGTAAGTCTCCTTTTCAGATATCAGTGATATTGCAGGTATCATTCAGGCTGGCTTCAATACCTCTAACACTGTTTCTTGAGATATCCAGAATTCTAGAAAATACAATGGACCTTCTCGTAAGTACCATGGATTCTGATACAAAGTTTGAAATATTTTATTTCCTGTAATGTCCTGTTTTAAGCAGGGATTCACATGAACCGCCCTGAAAGGAAGAATATTTGGACCTTCCTTCTGAGGTTACCCTGTCTGACTTTGGAATACTTTTTAACTAAGTGATATCTTTTGTCACAGATACAGATGAAAAATTTCCTACCTGAAATACCAGTGACAAGGCAGCCAGGACAGGTGCTGAGCCCAGCAGTGCCAAGCCTCAAAAGTGTTAGTTAAATTCCAGATGTAATTGCCTATCAAAGTACGTCACTGCCATTGCACCCACTCCTGTTATTTCTTGCACTGTTCTTCTCATCCTCCTTTAATGTCCAATTCTTGAACACGCTTTATGCTTAGAAGGACACTGAGTCCTGGTGAGTTTATCAGTTTTAACTGCACTCCTTTTGTGTCAGAGCATGAGCTGAATAAAACGTAATTTACATTTCCTGCATGAAAGCACTTGATGCACAGAATATCTGTACAGGTTTAATACCTCTCTAGTCAAAAACATTGCTTTTAAAGCTTTGCAAACTCTAACAGGTTCACATCAAACCATTTTTTACTTTCTATCTCTTTGCCAAGAGGCTAATAACTAAGCAAATTTCATGCCCATCCCACCCTGCTTCCACAGAAGGGAAAATGCAAAGCACAAGTTATATATGCAGTGAATTTGTGCTTCTGAGATGGGCACCCTGCAACAGAATTCAGGCTGGCATGCTGAAGAACACCCAACAATGAAGTTGACATCAGAACAACAAAACTACTCTAATTTTACATAGTAAAAAAATCTATTACTTCTCTTCTGTCAAAGTGTATTTTATATTAGTGGCTCCCACATACCAATTAAACACCTCACTTCACTGAAGGTGAGAGCTATTTGCTGTTTTTGTACACTTGACTGGAAAAGAAGTCATTACATACATAACAGCCCCTATAAAATTGATGATGATTTAGCAAATATTGTGTGGAATAGATAAAAATATGAATAAAAATATTATTATGTACACATGTAGCTATAGTGCAGACAAAAGAAGATTTAAGAGTAGCATAAATTTCTTCTTCCAGTAGTGTCAGTTTATGATCATACAGAAATGTTGGGCCTTATGAAAGGAAAATTATCAACAGCTCCTTGCATATGGCAAGACCTTGTAACAAACTTTTGAGAGTATAAAATCATGTTCCCATATCTCAGTATTTGCCTCGTATTTTTACTTCTATTTTTCTTTCCTTATCCAAGCTGAGAAACACAATGCAATTTATAGCTTCCATGGTATAAGGAAAAGGAAAAGAATGTGCTTATGAATAACATAAGTAACGCAGAAAAAGCCACATGTTCTGGTGGGAAACTGTGCCTGTTGTATAAATAAAATATATACTGCTATAAATATAATACGTAATACTCATTCAAAACCACAGTCACCTCTTAAGGAATAAACACTTGAGTCAAAGCAGGGTAACAGGCTGGCAGTGCACTCCTGGCATTTGTCAGGAGCATTCATCAGGCTGACAGTAATATTAACCACAATCCATTTCAGTTGCTTTGGTTTATCACTGTGTGACTGATGTTCAAAACAGTGCCCTAAGAAGCTGCTTAAATAAAGTGTTGGTTTAACCTACACTCTGCAGTTCTTTAAATCTGTACTAACTGTGGACTTCTAGCTGACACATTAAAAAACACTGTTACTTAGATTTGACACTTAACTTGCAATTTCTGAAAAATCTCTAAAAAGTAAATTCTTCATTGTCTTAGGCACCAAAAAAAGCAAAAATATTGACCTGACTTCCTTTCTGCCAGACCAAAATCAAAGTTTTCCTTTCCTTTGCACAGTGGGAGCACTAAATTGTGATGACTTCCTGGGCATGCACGAGGAAAGGAAATAAATGACTGTTAAAACCATGTAGACATTGAAGTGAAATATCGTTAAATATTTTAAAAACCTTTAGCAGTGCAAAAGCCTAGGCATGCTACAATACATAATTAGCACGTGTTTGGAAGCGTTACCCCCAAGGCAACAGTGCTACAATGAAAATATCACAATATGCATGACATCCACAAATTTTCATAGCAGAGTATTAGCAAGGTGTTCCAGATACTTGTCACAAATTCGTCTTCTGACACAAAATTTAACATTTAAACTACATGGAATCGAAACTGCTAGAAATGCCAAAACAGTACCCAAAACTTGAGCTACTTTATTTGAAACAGGTATGGCATAAAGACTCTCACTGTATATCTATATACAATAATTATTTGCTGTTTAAAGTGCCCAATTTCAAGGCAAATGCTTGAGAAGGTTGAACATAAATAGAGATGCAACCTAAGTAATGTCCTTGCTCAGCAACAGCAATGGAAAGATTCCCTCAGAACTGAGAGTACACTTTAGAAATCCCCCTCAAAGACTACTTTCATGAACAGAGAAATCCATATAACCAGTCAATGTTCATAAAAAAACACATAGAAACAGACCAGGTTTGCTATCCAATCTCTCAAATGGAGGTAAGTGCAGTACCTAACTTCAAATGAGGAAAAGATGCTGTGTTTCAGAAAGGAAGAAAGACCAGGACTACAGTGCTGATTGAATTGACTCCTTACAAATGAAAATACAATTAAAAGGAGACCCCTCAGAAGAACAGCACCTAGAGAACCCTTTTCCTGGTCTTGAGTTATTTCAGCAATGACACAATATATGCAGAAGTGTCATTGAACAAAATCTAATGGAAAATGAGGTTGCAAAAATCATATCATGACCAAGGAATTTATTAATGGTTAGTACATTTAATTTATGTACTAACTCAAGCTACACAGGGCTGATGTTACTTGCAAGTTTTCAATGTTCACTTAAGTGCAATTCACAGGAGTTCTCTAGCCTGGTGATAGATATTTTTAGCTGTAAGATACCTTTAGGTACTTTCTGGCCTGGGGATTATTAAAAAGCATTTATTAGATACCATAAGAAAAAATTATTTTAAAATAAATAAATGTTTACCTTTTAAAGATTTGTTAAAATATAAAATATCTGCAGGTTTACCCATGAATATGGATCTGTGTCAGCCAGACATTCTAAGAAACCTTAGAGCTAACGACTTATTCAAATTAAGTAACACTATTAGGAAATATTACAACAACAGTACCTCAGAATCTCTGATTTGGACTTAAAAACATTATTCCTTTATGTACACGTACACATACAAAAGGTACGGTATAGTCTTCAAATAGATATACACATTCAAATATATATACACATATATACTTGTAGATTTATTTGCTGACTATACAGTACCTTTTATAAGGTTAAAATACTAAATCAGCAATAAAACAATTTGCTGGAGATTTTCACAGACTTGTATTTAGCTTAATCAACTGCAGACTGGAAGCACAAATGTCTAAAGCTGCCATACCGCCACTGGGGATTTTTTTACTACCAAATTACCAATTTATACAAAACTTTAAAAAAAAAAGCTATAATTAAAATACTTTCCTTACCTTTTCTACTAATTAGCTATATTGCTCCACGTGCCAATCACTTCCCATAAAAGCTACCTTTTAGGAAAAGATATTGCTTGCTGATCAGCATACACAGTTTTTGTAGAGAAAATGAGAGATGCTTCTACTTTGTAAAATGAAATAGTCCTTTGTGGGAAAGCATTGCAAGAGAATAATCACATTCTACAAACAGGGTGTATATCGAACCTGCAAATGGTGGGGGGGACTGTTGAAAAAACCCACAAGGCTACTCTGCCAGAAAGGAATTGTTTGGAAAAGTTGTTCAAACCTGCCAATGTCTGTCTGACAAAGGACAGTTGCATTACTCCAGCATACCTGAAGGGGTACACAGAGGAAGTGATAAAATAAAGTTTCTGCTCACTGGGACATGGGTAGTGATTTAAAAGTACCCAAAATATAATGGTAGCACAGGGTTTGCTACTAAAAAAAGCAGAGTTCTCATCAGAAAAAAAAAACAAACAGAAAAAGGTTAATTTTTAATCTTTAACAGCCTCAGCATTCCTAACTTCATTAAAACTTGAAATGAAATGTAACATCTATGTTCCAACTAGGAGCACCTTCCAATAACAATTATTAAGTTGATACAATCAGAAGCAATAAGAATACAATAATAATTCATTTTTACACAATCTGATCCTTATTCTCAGTACACACATGTAGAAATGAACCACTGTTAAGGGTCGTGCATTTAACATTAATGTATTAAACAGAGCAGAAAATGTTCACAGGACTACAAGCTACTGTGATAAAAATATAAAGGTACATTTGATGACAAATACCTTTGACAAATCCCTGAAGTTGCTAGGAAGTGTAAGGTCCAACTCCTCTGACTCATAGTTGGTGATAACCCAAGGGAAGACAGGGTACTGATTCAAATCATTGTAAGTTCGACCTGACAAACAACAAAAAAACCCCATTGTGAATAAAGAGTGATATTTAACTGAAACAGCAATCTCTAAAGATACAACAATATAACTTTATGAGCTGTTCAAAAGAAGTGCAGTTTATTTCAGATCTTTTATCATTTCAATATTCTACTTTGCTTTATTGAAAGGATAATGGAAAAGTTGACAATTTGCTAGTATTTAATCTAAAACATTTCAGCCCATTTCACTTTAATTGTAAACTCTTTTGCATACAGTAAGATTGACAGTTCAATTCACTCATTTCCTATGCATTTCTCCTTTCCTTGTTTATGCCATCTTGTCTTCTGTTTCTTTAAGGTGAAACACTTCAAAAAATGGAGGGTCAATGATTTTTGTTGATACTAAAAAATTAAAGCATTCTTTTTACATACTGTAGTAAATACTTTATGTGAAAGAAGAATGAAGCGGCTCAGGAATTTAGACAGAAGAATTTTTCAATTAATAACTGTTTCATCTAGAGAATTCACTTTGAGGGGAATTCATCCTTGCCCATTGTCCATCTATGGATATGCCAACATTTACCAGGACAGAAAATTTGGTCTGGATACAGGTTCATGTGTACAGCTTCCTGCATCTAAGATGGAAATAATGTACTTCTTCCAGTAAAAGCAAAATATTCAATTAGAATAAACACACACCATACACACATATACACCCCCAAAGCCTGGTTTCTAAGTTTAAAATGCATCATTTTTACAAGGATACTGTCTCTTTTTATTATATTGTTGCAGAGGCTCATTCATTCCTATCATCTTCAGTCAGCATGTTCTTGAGATTTTGTTCAGCCTGGTCTTTGAAGTTTCCAAGGAAAGGTTTTAACCTCTTCCCCAGGAATATTATTTTACAATCTAATCTGTAAGGTTGCTAGAAAACGTTTTCTAAATCTCCACCAAAGTTTTTCTTCTTCCAGTTTTCTTACACCACTCAGTATTTTTCCATCCTGGTTTGCCTAATTTTTAAATGGTAGAGTCAGTCTTTCCCTAATCAGTTGGCTGTGTTGCACACTACCTCTTATTGAGGATTAAGGCTACTTACATGACATTGGGATAACTATCTTCCTTTTAACTCCCTATCATGGGCAACTCAACTTTCCCTCTTTCCATAACGTTATCTTTTTGCTTCTTTTAACCCCAAACACCAAGCAGATAAGAATTCAATTTATTATTTCAATTACATATTAAAGCTGAAAAGGGTCATTCATTAGAGCCACAGAAAACAGTGTCATGATGTGCCTCATTCAGCTTTGGCAGTAATGAGGCAAGCAGATCGACCCCTACTTTAAAAATCTGCCAGCATCCTGGCACCTCTGACTTGATGACTGATTACAGGCACCACCAAAACTGACCATTTGTATAAAACACAATTAGAGCAAGCACAGGCATTTGTTATATCAATCGTGCTAGCAAGAGCCAAGCCTGAATGGGAATTAACAGACCTTTCACCACTGTCAATACCACAGAAAAGAGCTGAAAATTGAGAAATTTTCTAAGTTGCTCAGAGGACAGAATAAGTTGGAAAACAAAAGGGTTGTCATGATACCCAACAATTAGCCTCTACTTAATAAACTGAAGCCCATCTGGTTAGAAGCTGATGGGGTAAGATGGGTTAAACGAAATATAGGCCAGCATTTACAGAATGAGTGGTTAGGACAAAAATACATGGATACAAATTAGGGTTGGGTTTGGATTAACGGTGTCCTAGAACAGCAGCACTGGCAATCCAGGCACTGCACCCTTTTTTAAGACCAACCACGCATCCTGTAACAGTAGCATTTATTGGTTCCAGGAATATCCTGCTCCCTAGCTGAGATTTCCCAGCCCTACAGAGAACTTGTTGCATCTATGATATTTAGAGAGGACAGTACTCATGAAAATTAAAACTTAGAATAGTAAAGATAAAGAAGTTCCTATTTCCGAGACTTTCCTAAATAGTAGACAGTCTCTACAGTTCCTGTCCTCCCACAACAGTCATGATATTCTGATTTAAAGTGCAGCTCACTACAGTATTATGAATACCTCTCTAGTCTTACATAAACATAAATATAATTACGAATAAAGATTATTTTGGAGGACTTTTGTGAAGTTTTTTCAGGACAAAATCATACACAGAAAAAATTACTCATTAAAAGACCAAAATCTATTTGTGCCCCATGGCTGTTGAGACTGTGCCATGATTAACTCCTTTTCTGTGTAATTACAGTAATTTGGATGTACAGTAATTAGCAATACCTGCTATAGTGTTCAGAAACATCAGGTATTCAAAGTTGGAAATCTCTCGGTGCTGCCATCGCTGGGTCATATTGGAAGCTTTGAAGATCTGTCGTGGACTAGCCAAAGAAATGCGTCTGAAAACAAAGAAAATCGGAAAAAAATAATGAGAAAACCTGGTGGGTCTTCCCTTTTTACATATCTGAATTTTAGTGGCAGTAGTACATATTCTTTCTACTAGGTCTATGCAAGATTTCTCTGGAGATCAAACTGCCACTTGGATACTTGAAGTTCATTTTTAAAGTTTTATAATCTAATAAGAATAAAAGAATTAAAGCATCTGACAGCTGGGTATGTCAAGATTTGAAAAATTTCCAACAGAAACCTTTACAGCTGTGCAAATTCAGCTGCTCCATGACGGCTTGATGTATTACAGAAATATGTTACTGGAGATTTAGAGAGATGGAATATCATTAAATAAGAAAATTACAATACTTTTAGAATTTCACATAAGAATAAAGTCATCTTTTAGGAGAGGTTTTTTAAATCCCTCAAGAACAAAGGAAAACAATGATAAGATGATAGAATTTCATTATGAAGTCCATCCTCTTGAGATTTAAATTCTGGGCAGTGTTGGGGAGTTAGTCATAAATAACTCAAACTTTTAGAATTTGATGCCAGATTTCCTTATGTTTGTGAAAGAAGACTGTAGAGTCATTCCTTGGAGTGATAAATCAAACAGACAAGAGTTTATCATAAAATTCCCAAGACTGTTTTGTTCATAACAAAAACATCTGTAAATACCAAACCCACATCACTTAAGAGAAAAAAAAAAATCTATATATAGTCTTAATTAACCAATTTTTACAGGTATTGGTAAACAATTCAAGGAAACTGTCACAGATTTTTTTTTTAATAACCTCCATTATGTTGCAACCAAATTGATCAGTACAAATGGATGTGAAATACTGAGCAAATGTTTCTTCAATGTACTTTTAAAATTTTTCACACATAATTTGTTTCTGCAAATAAAAATCCTGATGTTCTTACAAAGCGACTATAATTGCAATCCAAGAGATTTTTTTTTCTGGATTAAAAAAAACCTCTACAAAACACAACAGAAAACATCCCAAACTATTTTAATCCCATTTCTATGTACAGAAATCTATTAAAAAAAAAATTTAAAGTAACAATTGAGATACTCCCTAAGGGTTTCCTGCTCCATGTTCTGTAAACTATGTGGGCTGGTTTGATAAAAAATAAAGAACTCTTAGAATTGACAGATAAAATTAACTCAAATTCAAAAATACCTGGTCTGGGGTAGTCCAAAGATGGTTCCAATACCAACCCGAGGTAGACAGTTAACCACTTTCTTCACTGTTGCCTGGTCAGGGAAGTTGAACATGACTCCCACTGTGAATACAGGAGTTGAAATACAGCATGATTTTACACATTTTAGGCTTTCTTGGCCAACACAATGCAACCCTAAAATCAGATGTTCAACAGATTAGCCAAGTTTCCTTCAGGTTGCTGTAAATGTATTTTTTTTAATTTCCAGAACTCCTTTTGCATATCACTAACAGGAATTTCAACAGAAGTTGTCACTCCAACAAATCTTACAAGGTCTACATTTGTTTTCCGTTATGAATAGAAATTAAACCCATATGCACAGATTGACTGTCTAGAACTAATTTTAGAAAGTATGTATTAACTGGTTCACACATTTATTAATTTACTTTCTAGATATTTTCTAATACAGTCTTCAAAATACTATCTTCATATTTTGTCTGAAACATGTGAATGACACTTATGAAACAGCAACCTAAAAATGTAACTAACAATCTAATTATGGTATCACCAGTGGACATTGATGACTTCAGAGAGTACAATAAGAGTTTATGCATATGATTAATATTCTGTTGGACAATATCATTACCAAAACAATGTTCTGCATTTTAAATAAAGCATGAAGGCATAGCAGTCACTGGTCTAATCCAGTAGTGAAATTCTTTCATTCTGTTGTTCTTGGTGTGTTCAGCTAACAACTATCAACCCTCCAAGAGGACACAAAAAATCCTACATGCATAACAGATCAGAGGTAGGAATGCCTTAAGCAGGAGTCCTCAGAGAATGTCATATAAACACATGGATATAAATGAAAGTGAGGCATTGATAATGCACAGTTTTCATGCTTGATCTTAATTTCTCACTGGAAAAAAAAATTGAAAGGAGAAATCAAACTGCAAAAATATACTGACTTAAATAATGAGACACTTAATCCAAGCCCTTCTTCTACCTACACAAATCCATGACTAAACATCCAAACAGAATGGACATGTCCCCACACCTGTCATTTCTTTAGGCTCACCGTACCTCTATTTGCCATGAATATCTCCAGCGCTGTATTTTGCAAAAGGTAACGTCGGGAAAAGACAGATCGAATCTCTGAGAAGAGCCATTTTCCATGGAGTCCTTCTGTATATGCCAGAATCTAGGAGAAACAGACAGAGAGGATGTTCTAAATATCTTGGCTGGATAAGTAATACCTTGCAAAAGAGAACTTCTTTGACCCACAAACATGGATTCTACCAATCACATGCAAAACCTGCAGTAAAATTAAAATACGCTCAAACTTCAAATCATGCTATGAATCTCTAATGCATTTTTTGTACTCCTGAACTCAGCTACTCATGTCAAATATATTAAAAATCTGCTTGCATTTTTTCCTTTAAAGACAACTGTCTATTTTCCGTAACAGTTTCAGAGTTTCAAAAACATTATTAAATGTTTGGCCCTTCAGCAAAGCATAAAACCGTATTCTGAAACGTATTTCTAGTGGCATTAGATGTATCTGCACTCCCTTCAGTGTTGTAATAACAGGCCTGTAACAAATAAGCAAGAAAAAATGTCTTTAAAGAAAAAAAATGTTCCTTAGGTTTATCGTTAAGGCAGCATTCATTAATTCTGGAACTAGAAAGGTTGGCTGTATAAGAGGTTAAGTATCATTTTGTCAGCTAAGGTTAAACACAAACCTGCAAATGAACTCAGCATAATCTCTCTATGGAGTAAGCGGTTGTCAAAGTAACTTGTTACAATTCCTGTCATCCCATCTGACAGACACAGATGCTTAGTCTGCCTTCACAATTCAAACTAATCCCATTTTCAGTCCTCAGCCACTTTGTTTCTTTGTTGCTTCACTTTTTCCTTTTCGTTTCAAAGCTTAATTATGTAAGTGTTAAGGGACAGAGAGACTGGACATTTCTCTACCTCAGATTAACAAACCATAGGAGAAGGAAAATCTGAGATTTGTCAATTTTAGCACATACAAAAGCACTTAACAGAAACCCATCACAGAGAAGATGCAATCCTTGTTAACATCACTCTTACCACAATTTCACTTGAGCAATATATTGTCTATAAAAAAGTGAAATTCAAGCCCTTCACATAACAAAGACTGTTAATGAAACCAATCATTTGTTTACAGGTTTTTAACAAAGGAGGATTTTGCCTCACATGCAGCACATATTGACAAATAAAACCTGCATTTTTGTAGCACAGAGAGCAGATGCACCATTACAAAAGCACTACACAATAGAGCATAAAATATTGTACCAGTTTTGTGAATTAACAAACAAGACTGGCAAAGCAAAAGCAGATAGCACAGATCAGAACATCCAAAGCAAATCATCTCCCACACCTTTCTTTTTACTTAATCCCTCATCTTCACCTCAACACAAGTGCCACAGTCAACTTAGCTCCCAGCACACACACACACATGCACATAGAAAGAGAAGGAAAAAACTACATAATTATTCCAGTATAAAATTCCAGAAATGTGATGAAAGGACCAGAGATTGTCAGTGGTGGCTAAACATTTCTGGAACTGGGGAACTAACAGACTTGGGCCACGCTGGCACTTCCCATAGCACATCCATAACCCATCCACACTAACTGGCAGATTTGTACAATTCTGTGGTGCTATTCAGAACCACTGCAGCTGGCTTTTGTCACATGCATATAAATATCCTCTAAGAACACAGCATCAAAAGAGGTAACAAAGGAGACAAAATTGCAGTGCTCGTGCACAGAAATCTCTTAGCACTTCTCGCTGGTATTCATCCATCTTACGATCTTGAAATTGGAGCTTATAATTGCAATGATTGATTTTTTGAGACACACAGCAATGTGGTGACCTCCACTTTTCTGTAACAATTAAAACACAACAGCCTGTTTGTCACCATTGGTCTGTGCAGGGCAAATTCAAACACTTACTACGTGGACTCTGTGAGTAAAATCAGCAGGGTAAATAATTATTACTTTTACCCTGGGAAGTGAGCATTCTCTGTGAGAGTGGGAACCCTGCACGAGGCCCAGAGCTCGCTGCCTGCAACCTCCTCAAAACTGGAAGGAAAAGCACCAGCTTGGAAAGAGCGGAGGTGGTTTGCATTGTGCACCTCGTGGAGCCGCGATGAAGTTACCGAATTCCGTGTGAGAGGATTTACAGCAGGAACTGGAACTGCGCTGCAGAAACACCAGCAGCCACCGCTGTAACCATTCTCTGAACCACTCATTAGCAGAGCTGATCAGCACTCAGCAGCAGCTGAGGCCGGGCTGGGCAAGGCCTTCCTCCCGGGCTGCAGCAGGCTCTGCCTGGTCTGCAGCCTCACTTCAAAGTCTCTGGAGTTCAATTAAAACTGGATTAGGTGGAAGCAGACCTTCTTTGGGACACTGTGCTCTCTGAAACTCCAGGCACACTGACAGCACCCTAGACAGAGGTCTAGCCCGCCAGTGAACCAGTTGCCATGGAAACTGTAGCACTGCCCCCGCTCCCGCTCATCACTCCACCTAGAGCAGATGAAAGGTCCAGAAGACAAACACATTTCTTCCATGTGTACTGCTAAGTATTCCTTATGAAAATCCAGCATAACCTCTTATTCCCTAGCAAATATTAATAGAAACTCCTAGGTGCAGAAACTGACTGGTCCTTCAAAATAAATTCAGCATTTTTATTCTGGCAAACAGAATTTTTAATTTTATTTTTTTTTAGATCACTGTTATCACTTCCGACATCAGAATTACAACTTTCAAGAAGTATTTTTGCATTTGCCTTTTTTCACCCATAAGCCACACAACACAGAACTCCACTTCAGAATTTAAGAACAACTATCTTCTTCATACTACTGTACAATATTTTGAGGTTAAAACCAACTCACTTCTGCCTTTTGTCACCACCACTTTTGGAACAACTTGTGGCGCAGAGACTAATGAGGGTGCAGAATCGAATTTAATCTGCACAAATAGTACTGCCTTCCCCACGTGAGAAAGTATTTACAGAATTTCAGTTGATTCAACACATCAGACTGAAGTTTAATCTACCACACATTTCATTTGTTTCAAAAGACAGAGCACCTTTTACAGGAGAAAAGACAATTTATATGGTTCCCCATTTCATTTAAAAACACATAAACAAATGAGGCAATTGTGAAGTTCTACGGTTCCAAAAATCTCATCAGACAAACTGTTCTGTAATTAGACTTTGGCAACACCAGATGAACAGACATCACGACAACATTAATAAAAATACAGAATTACTTTCACCTTTGCAGGAAGTCCCTTCTTTTATTTCAAGTATTAGAAATGAAGGTCTAAACCTGTACTCAGCCCCTGTATTCATGCTGATGGCCCCGACATTGCACAGCTGCAGGAAACTCCCCAAGAATTTAGTGAGTAAAGAACAGCCAGCTTCAAATTCTACTTGGAAGAGATTCTGAAATCAGGGTTGCATAAAAACTCAGGTAGCACAGTGCTGACCACAAATTAAGATCATATATAAATAAGTCCTCTCCTCATGATTTACAGTCATTTATCAACTAATTTCCCAACATTAAAATGTTCATTTACTCAGAAGTTATTCTGTCATTTTCCACTTTTTAATACAAATGCCCCATCCTACTTTTTCTTCAAAACCCTCCTTGAATGTTGATCATAAACAATGTCTATTGTAAAAGACTTCATGCAATAGTTAAAAAAACCCCATCACTACAGCTGCCTCCAGAATTAGAAAAGTCATATTTTACTGAAGACTAAATGAACATTTTGCTTTACCTGTTAAGCAAGCCAATCAGCTATTGTATATTTTATTTTAGAGAAAAGTACTATTGATCTTGAAAATGTGAATAGGCTAGAAGTAATTAAGTCTGCAAATGGCTTACAGAACTGAAACAGTAATTGAATAATTATATTACTTTAATATGCCAGCCAACTTAACTGCCATGAGTAAAATAAAAGCTAAATAGCTTATTTAAAAAGCTGATGCACATTTGGATGATTTTAAACAAGTTATAATGTGAGACAAAGAAAAAAACCAACAAAGCACTGAATAAAAATATAGAGCATTTAATTTACATTCTAATTTGATTGTAGTTGAGAGATAAAATTTATAAATACATTCTAGCAGCATTCCGGGTCATTTGGGGTCATTTTTATTCAGGAAGGCAAAATTACAGCACTCAGAGGCTACAAAATCTGACTCTGTTCACAAGAAACCTGGATTTCCACCTTAACCTCAGCCTTGCAACTGAGGATCCTTGGATTCTAGTGTCCAGGTGTTATTTAGTTCCTGGCTGCAGGATTCATAGTGAAAGGGTCTTACTCTGCTCTTTGTTCAAATACGTCCAAGTACAACTGAACTAACAGGGAATTAGATCAGACTACTAATAATCTTAAATATCAACATGCTCTCCAATGAATCACAGTTGTTTATCGGTTTATCTTATATTTCTCAAAGAAACAACAAGTAAGACATTTGCTTTAAATCTCAGATATTTACAAAATCAGCCACTGAAATCCACAGGCAAAGAGCAGCAGCCTCCCAACCAGTCCTCCCTGTGAGCATGCACAGTCTGTTACACAATCCTGTTCAGCATTTTCATGGGTGACAAACTCAATTAAACATATTCATTACTTTAATGTTCCACCAGACAGTTTTACCCGGCATAAAAAATTAAATAAATAAATAAATACTCTGTGACCTTTGTATTGATCAGAGCAAAATGGCTTATGCCTGGGTGTGGGTGGTGAAGGGATTGGGGAGGGGGGTGGTAAAGGACTCTTATGTTTTCTCTTCCAATTACTGAAGGAGATGATAAAACCACAGCAAATGATGTATCAGCTCATTTTATCTTATCGCTTTGGGGCTAGGTGACAATGAAGTTCATATTTCACTGGTTCCCATTGAAGATTGTGAAAATTACTTGCCCTTATGACCTGAAATTTCACTGGAAGACAGAAATTTCTCTTCTGCAAAGTAATGCAATTTTTCAGATGTCAACCTTTAGCCCAGCTTTAAAAATTAATTTCATTTATATTAACCAATGATATTGATATTTTCACAGAATGCTCTTTGATACATGAACCACCGACTAGCAAATTGATGTGCTCAAGAAGGATAGAATTATTTTATCTGAAGCTGCTGGGGACAGACAGATTTACCACAAACTGAAATTCCTATTTCACATTATGCTGTTTTATATTAGCCTCAAATACCTTAAGGCCTCTGGACCTGTAAATAGTTTAATCTTTTGTTAGGATTTAGTTCCATTTCTATTCAGTTTTGAAATAATTTCTCTCTACACCATAAACAAATAAAAACACCGCATGCTTGGAAATAATAAGAACAGTAAGAATAAAGTCTGCCACAGACCACAGATGACATGAAAAATACTTCCCAGATTACTAAAATAGAGCAATGCACAACTATACAGTCTGCCTTTATCCTGCCACTTAAGCTATATTTCAGAGTGCAAAAAGCATGTAATGTAATTTTCTGAAAGTGGTCTTTGCTAACTACAGGTAACCCTCCTGATTATCCCAATCTAACTTGGAAATAAAATTACTGGGGGAGCCTGTATTTCAGAACTTTTCTGATATGACTGTGTAGTTCTAAACACCTCACACAGACTAATAAATCTGCACACATTGTTAGCAAATTTAGTACCAACTATCTTCCTCCCTTCTACTGGATCTCATAAACAGATTTTTTTCCTTCTTGATTAACCCTGCTGGCTCTTAGAGAGCAGGGGTTCATTACCACTATCAGAAAACATTTAATTAACCCAAAGAACAGGAACATCTGATTGCAAAAGACAGCTAAGCAAGTGAAATTATGCAGCCTTAGATAGTGGAAGTTCAAAAATAAGAAAATTGATATAGGTTTGGGTGGCTGTCCAAGCCCTGCAAGGTTAAGGACATAAAGTTACACCTGGATATGGAAAATACGACAGCAGACTCATTTATGATAAAAAGGAGCCAGAATTGCAGGAATTCACAGATTCTTGTAGGAGTTGACTGATACCTTGATTTAGTTACGTTCTGATTTAAGAGTTAGTTGGATCTGCTCCTCAAGAGGTAGATACAAAAGGCTCCTACAGACGTTGACATCACCTGGAGAAGGGCAACATTTTTTCCTCTATCAGGGTTACCTGTTTATGCTATTTGCTACAGCACTGGTGTTCACACATACCCAGACTTCATATACCTGCTATGTAAAATGATGCAGACAACAAATCATAACCAAGAATCTTTTCAATCATTTAGAAATAACTCAGAATAGTCTTTGTGGATTGCATTAAATCATACAACTTCATGATTTCATGTGTCAATGAATTCCATCAGTTAAACAGACACAGTGCAAATACTAAAAAAGCTCGTTTTGATTTCATTTTGTATACGTTGAAAAAATGACACTACCTGCAAAAGCTCAAGAAGAGAGCTTAAGCATCAGTGAGCAGAATTCCATGAAATGATTTCTCACTGAGTACAAGCTGTCAAAAGAAGCTGCTGATACTAAACAGTGGAATTTGCATCAAAAATGCTGAAATAAAACATTACCAGTATTAAGACTTTGTAGTAATGAATGGTGCAGTGGTGGATTCCATGATCATTACTCTGTGTAAGACAGAATTTTGGGAAACTAGGTAGGGAAACTCCAATTGCCATCACTTTATCTATCCAACTGAGGAGCAGGTGTCTAGATGGCTTAAAAAAATCCCTCACAACTCTCTTATTTTTGTGCATAATTTTGTATCAGCACAAACCTTGCTACCTTGTTATTTAGCACACCTTCAAGTTTATTAATGCAGAAAACTAAAAGACAAAGAACAGGAAGCTTTAGATGTTCCAAGTTTTCCCTCTGTGAAAACTGAACAATTCATTTGTCTTCCCATCTCCTTGTGAGCTAACAAAAAAAGGAAATACAAATTCAGACAGAATTCATTATGGAAATGTTTTATTATTGGAAACAAGGTTATAAAATTAAAACTCTTTTAAAACTTAACCTCAAAAGTTTTTAGCACACTCCCTAGAATTTGGTATTCCCATTAAGAAAAAAAAATAGGTGTATGTTTTTGAGGTGATAAGTACGACCATGATCCATATTTTGAAAATATAAATCATACAGAAAGCTTCCTAATAGAAGTAAGATGACATAGGACTAGTGGCTCAAAACCATGTCATGATGTTGTAACACTACTGCAATTAAAAAGAAAAAAGGATTTCAAAACAAGCCCTAAAAAGCTTTCCCAGGTTCAAAGATGGAAATACCAGAGAAATAGTGAAAAAGAATCAATCAGGGACATTTTTTTTTTAAATGACAGTAAGGTTTGTAGATTTGGGGTTTTCTTAAGTTTAAGCAGTTTTTAAGTTTAAAGTTCTGGCTGGTCCCTCTCCTTTTATAAAATTCCTAGTGCAGAAAAGTCTTGGAGGATAATCTTTATCAGACTATTCGCTGATCTTTAATAAGTACAGAGTCTGAAAATTTGGACAACTGCTAGACTCACAGCAGCTCCTATCCACAGCAGTACTACTTACTATGTATGGTGAAAGGTAAGAAACAGGAGCAAGCATCTTAAAGTCAGGGCACAGAAAATAATGTAGGAGCCATCTTCATTTTGCTGTCTCTAAAAGGTATTTAAACATTGAATTTTTTTTCTTTTTTGGAATCATAGAATATCCTGAGTTGGAAGGGATCCACCAGAACCACTGAAGCCCAGTTCCCAGCCCTGCACAGAATATCCCCAAGAGTCACAACCTGTGCCTGAGAATGTTGTCCAAACACTTCCTGAGCTCTGTCAGGCTGGTGCTGTGATCACTGCCCTGGGGAGCCTCTGTTTTAGAAAAATAATGCTCATGTTTGATGTAAATGTCTCTTCAAATTCCTATTTTGAACAGCAAATGAGAAGAGTCATGTCAGATTTCCACTGCTGTGCCCTGCATCTGCCTATTTCACCACTTTCAGGATATGACTTCTCCCATGGGCTGCTTCTCCATGCATCCAGCAAAGGCCTCTCCAGTCAGAACACGTGCAAGTGGAAGCAGCAACTACAACCAAGAAGGAACCAACACACCTGCAACACTGGCAGCTGTCCAGTATCTGCTGTTTCCATCTGATCTTGCAGAAGGAGGAGCAGAAAGCAAATGGGCAATGAAAAAATAAGTTTCAATGCCAAAAAAGAAGGATTTTTTTTTTTTTAATCGATGACTGTAAGCTGACCTTCATATCCCTTCATCAGAAACAAAACAAAAACAAAAACTCCCCCACACATCTGGCAGGAAGCTAGAATACCAGTCATCAAGAAAGACTGCATCTGATCAGCTCATTAATGGGAAGCAAGCCCATACACAGAAGAACAGATGTGCCTCTCGAAGGCAAGGAGAAAAGTCAGACTCCCGAGCTGCCAAGCCAGCAGTTTACATTAGAAGATTCTGTGCTGTGTTTCATGAGAGATGTGGCACAGAAGGTGCCCCTTGCAAAGGGATGGGAAAGCAAAAATGGCTTAATGCCACCTTTGTGTTGCAGAGACTCTCAACTGCTGCAGGAACCAAATCCCCTTCAAGTGAACTGGGGCACCTGCAGGGGCTGACATTTATTTGCGTCACTTGGGATGCCCAGGACTGTATATAATGTTGAAGAAATTTTCCCTCTTGCTCTCAGAAGCTGGGATGGAAGATAGCATAGCACTGCTATAAAACCCTTCACTGCTCAAGCCCTTTTCCACTCCCTGCAAGTTCATTTACTACAAACCAAAGCAGAATACAGATATGACAACAAAACAGAGGAATTGTTCTCAGTTATCAAAGGACACGTCTCCTACGTGCTTTTTTTTTTTAACAGAGCCCCCCATGAGTATACTTCATATTTTGTATCTGTATTCTTACATTTGTCTTATATTCCTGCAAAAGTAGATTAATTTCTCAGATGAAAGAACTGACTGAAATCAGTCCCTGACCAAGGTTTTTGTTACGGCCTGTGACTTAAGGGAGTATCCCTTTAGATCACCCACAGAAAAATTTGCCCAATTAAAACCTACCCCATGTTTGTAAAGAACAAAAAGCCATGTGAAGAGGAGGCTTTACACAATAACTGCTGATATTCATCTTAGTACCTGCAAAAGTAAAGTAATATAAATTCAGCTTTAAAGCATTCCTACAAGCAAAGACCCTTTTCCAAAATTAAGCAAGCCAGGGGCACAGCTAATGTGAGGTCTACAACCACATCTATGGTTCTGGGGTAACAGGACAAGAACATAACCCTTACTTCAGTTTAAAAATGCAATAGAAAATTAAACTGCATTTCTAGTCCAAATGATTGATAAGAAAGGCTTGAAAATGTGATTCAAGTGTAACAGATACACAGACAGCAGTCTGGGGATAGCTGAACAATTGATCCAACAACATGATTTGCCTTGCCATTCCCCCTGGGGTATTAAATCTAAAACTTGCTACTCCTGAGGGCCCAATAAAAAATAAGTCTATCAAAGAATTCTGCAGATGACAGAAGGAGAGAGGGCAGTAAGTCTATGTGAAAATATTAGCTCTTGTGAAGAATTTTAATCTGGGCTGTGTTGTGCATTTATCTTTCAAACCCACGATGCTGTTTTGCACAACTGGAAGTTTTCCTAAGAGCCAGAAAAAGTCAAGCCTAATGTGGGAGTATTTACAAAGCCCCAGTTTCCAGCCAGTACGTAACAGTGTTTCATAAATGCTGAAGTCAAGAGGGAAAAGTACTTTCAACTGCTTCTTTTCAGAAAACCCTAACCCCATAGCAATATCCTATTCATCCTGGCCTAAGTGCTGCCAAGAACTAAGTTCTTTGCAAAAATACAGCAATTTATCCTGCTCATGCATGTTTCATTTACAAAACTAACTTAAGGCAGCATTTTAATCGGCAACTCTTATCAAGTAAATTTACCACATTTGAAAGAATGATGTGGGAGCCCTTTTTAAATTTTTTTTCAAGTAGGGAAAAGATCCTAACTGGATAGCAGCTGCCCTCCTAGTGAGCTCCACATTTTGAAAAAGGTGTAAGCTTTTTTAAAAGGAGCAGGAAACTGAAGGCATTAGAAAAATTGATTTTCCAGAGGCATTTGCAGTTCTTAAGTGATTTGGTGCGGAACACAGTGTTCTTTAAAAAAAAAATTAAAAAATAAAAATTAAAAAAAAATTTAAAAATTATTTTAAAACAGAAGATCTACCTTTATGGTTTTTTCTATCTGAAGTACTTACAAGTAATTTTAAGAATCTGGGATCTGGCAGTAAAAAAACACCTGTAATCAATTTTTCCTATAACATTTTAGCATATAGATATTCAAGTGGATAACAATTTTAAGAGATGTGTTAGAGGAAAGAAGATTTGAGATCTGAAGTACAAAGTATCTCATCCTACAAAGAGGAACACATTTACAGCTAGAAACTTTAGAAGATTTATCACTACAAGATAATCAATTTTCTATTTGAGGAGGTGGAAGTTGAAACCTTGCGGAGTACAGTGTTTGAGACCTCATTACAGGGCAAGGAAAGCATTCCTCAGTCTTCCTTGAGTGCATGAAAACCAGTGACTGAAAGGCTGAAATGACTAGGATGCAAAACTTGAGGCAGTAGCACAGACTAAAAATAACTCACCCAGACACACCTAGGAGCGCTCCACCAGTGAAGAACTGATAAACTGATCAATAAAACATTGTTCCTCCTTGATAGAAGTTGTATTTGCTTGTCCTCCTTTAATAACCATATAGGGGGTTTTAATGTGGATTTTAAATTTAACAATAGACTTAACAACTTTAATTTGCTACATTAACTGTTGAAGTTTCAAACATACAGTAGTAATAGAACCCACGAAAAAATAACTACAACTGGCATGTATCTGCTTCTCAGCATTCCACCCAAACAAAATGTCGGTGATGATAAAATCCACTTTTAAAAACATGTATCCTTGCAAATCTCAAGTACTGTCATCTCATCACCCTGTTGGAGTTTGATTGATTACGCCTTTTCCTTATGTTCATTAATCTCATCACCTTATCTTTTACACCACTTCATTTTAGCAGAAAGGCAATAATAAAACCCTCATCCATTATCCTTTTACGCATCTAGTCAAGCGGAAATGGTTAATAACATGCTACAAATTGAACTTCAATCACCTCATTTTCTCCTTTGTCGAATGCACATTAAAGTATATTCCAAAAGTGCAATTTGTTTTACAGGGGAATTTGTGTTATATTGCTACAGACAACTAAAATTAAGTGTTTCTCAGTTTGGTTATTAAATATATCCAACTGTCCTTTTATCTCTGATACTAAAACATTAACTCATTTTATTAGGGTGTAATAATACAAGAGCGTTATCTCCCAGAACACAGGGACATCTAGTCTGCCTAATAGTAAGTGTTATACAATGGGTCATTTATCTTTTTCTTTTTTCAAAAATATGCTTCTGATAGTTTATGAATTGGTATATTATTGCAGATGAAATGGCTCTCCATTTAAGAAAAGTTAATTTGTTTACATGCAGGCTTATCTTCAAATGCAAGCCCTATTAGAGGAACGGTCTATAACTGTCAGAGCAAGTGAAGAAGGAAAAGAGGTGGATGTAGAAAAATTTAGAGCCCAGTAATTTAACTCGGATCACCAGCCTCCTGTCTGAATATTATCTGTGTTTCATATGCACTTTGCAAATATGCTATGGTATGATTCTACAGAAACAGTAATTGAAAGAGAGTCAAAGAACTTGTTTCTGCAAACTCTCCCCATCATCCCAAATACAGGCATACATTAGTAAAATAAAATAAATGACATTTCTAAAAGAGGACATCTAATATAAAGAAGTTCCCAAATATGACGCCTTTGCAGCTGTTTCCTCCAAAAAAAATAAAAGGGTGGGTGAAATCCTAGCTCTATTTAATGCGGTGACAGTGATCTCTTTTACAGAAAGGATGCAAGATTTCCTGCACTTTGGTCACCTTCTCAATGAAACAAGACTGGTCTGACTGACTCAGTAAAATTGCATATCAAAACAAACAAACACAACCACAAATATTGTGCAATTGTTACAATGACAGGCTATTTTCCCATGCTTCATCTCATTTCAATTCTACAGAAACTTACTATTAATTTAGTATTAACCTTACAAGAAGCCTAAGAACATCATAGATCCTAACTTTAGTCAAAGAAGATTGAACTAGGGAAACAGTAATTTTTATTATCAAAAAAGCTTGCAACAGTTAGTGTTATAGTGTCTGTGTATATATAAATATGCACACTAATGATTTTTAAAAATGAAGTAATGACTGTCCTTTACGTTAAAGCAAACACAGCTCTAGTTAATTTATAACAGAATCACTTCCACAGTTCCCTCAATGGCCTACCTTTCTTCCGAACTCTCTTGTCCATTAAAAGTTTGCCTTACTTCCCAAACAATTCCAAGACTATTTCCTCTCTCCTGCTCTACGACCTTCCACTCAACCTGCAGTTTCACAAGGATTTTTGCAGGTGGTTGCACTGCAAACGTTGCACCTCATCTTATGCACCCCCAGTCACTTCCTACTGCCACCCCAAGCCCTCCTTTCTCCAAGGAGCATGTTTGAGGCCATGGGGTAAAGCTGGAGTTCGACAGGTATTCAGACAGAAAGTCACCTAGGGTAGGGAGAAGGACAATAATGTAGGGATGAAGGAGATGGAATGGTTTTAGTCTGACTCACTAACATAGTTGCTAGTTCCACGTTGAAAATTTCTTCTTCAATCTTTGAAAGCGTCTTGGTATTTATTCTCTTGTAGTTTGGCCAGCTGTTGCTTCTGGTCCTACACTTAGGGAGGAAGATCTCTGGCCTGCATTTGCAAACTGTGGTTCTCCAACACTGACACAGCCCAGGAGGAGGCTTGTTTTGTGATACAAACAGTTCTCTGCTTTGCCAAAGCATAGGGCATCTTCCCACCACTTTGTGTTCATGGCACATTCAGCCCTGGAACAGCAAATGCAATTCTCACTGAAATAAATAATTTGGCCACTCAAGAATTCAGGCTTCCTCATCTTCACGAAGTTTGAAATACTCCACTGTTTCTTCAGCTTTCCCAAATTGCATTTAATCTCGACTCAAAAATACATATTATGCTTGTCATCCACTCAAATGCAGAGCCACTGAATTCAACCAAAATATTCATTATTTGCTAAACCCTGCATGCTTAAATTTTCTTTTCTAGTTTCACATACGAATGCCAAAATAGTGATTCGCATTCAAAACCTGCACACAGGCAGCACCTTAAAATATTAGAGGCTTGTCAACATATCAAACTGCAAAAATACAAATTACTAAACTGTGAATACATGGAATTTGATCTAAATCATCAACTGATTTCTTTTTTTCCATTTTGATCATTTTTCTGAAACCTATCATTTAGAAAACTACTTCAAGTATTCTCACTTAATAACATCTCCCTCTTCTGAACATGTAACCGAAGAGGTTTTGTACTTGTTTCGCTTTTGTTATTTAATTTACATTAAACCAAAAGTTTGAGAGAGCCATTTAGGTTCTTACGAGCAAGCCTTGCACCCAAGTGAAATAAACAGGGAGTTAGAGCAGGCTATAAACCTAAGAAGCTCCTAAACTGCTGTCTGTAGCTGACTGACAGAGGTGCAAGTTCACACAGTGTAAGACCAAGCCTTCAGCTGATGCCACACTTGTGCAAAATGTAAATCACCGTTGCTGCAGTCCTCGAATGCAGAGGTTGATGGCAGAAACAAATGAACAACTGAATGCCAACAAAGTCAACGAGAGTCTTGATTCCAGGCTCTAACCACCATTCCTGTACCACATAACATGTCATCATCCATAAGTAAATGAGTTAATCAATTTAATGAGGATTCAGACAAATCGGCTGCCTAATGAGCACTCAAACTGATGTGGCAAGGGTTATGCTCCAGTGCTGACAAAATCAGTTTGATGAAACTGTGACAAAAGCAGCAAAGCACTGTTCCTTCAGCACATTTTCCTGCATCTTATTAACATGAAATTATAATTACTATTTGCAAACTGTGTAGGGAGACCATTTATTGCGGAAGTCATGTAAACATATGCTTTATCTACTCCTCTCTCCAGCAAACCTGTGTATATTGCTGGAATTCAGGATAGTAATTATTCAGTTCTTTTTGAAAATGGCAATCAGATAGAGTTGTTTAAAGTAATTTAGATTGAATATGCCAAGAGAATTTCCAGAGACTTTATATTGTATGATTTTGCATTTTATGAACATGTCATTTGGCAGTAAATATAAAATAAAGCAAACAAAATAAATCAAAATATTATGCAGCTTTGCAAACAATTTAGAAAATTAACACTAGAATCTCTTTAAAAGCAAATAGAAAAAAAATCTGGCTCCAGCTTTTAGATCAATGATAAAGCTTGTATGCTGATTTCCAAACTCCATCACGCTAAGAAGCAAAAATCACAGGCCAAAGAAATAAATTAACCTAACTAGTATATTAATTACTTTATCAAAGTTCTTTAATCAGGGCTCTTGTAAGACTTTTCTAGCAGTACTAACTAGTTATGTTTAGGTTCAAAGTGCAGGGCCAAGGACTGGAACACAAGACCTGAAAATACTTAAAAATGGAAAATTGGAAAGTTAAAAAAAAAAAAAAAAAGCCGCAATTTTAAAAAAGTAAAAATTAACTCTTGCTTTCCAAGTATCATCTGTCCAGAACACCTTCTCCTGAGAAGAAAAAACATCTCTGCACCATGTTGCTTAAATGTAAGAGATACAAAGATATAAAAGAAAAATTTTTATATGTAATAGGCATAATTAAAGCAGTTTCTAAACAGCACTGGCGCACCTGCAGCCACAGAGATCATACAGCCCTTCACTAGGATCACAGGAATGAAGTTCTGGATGCTATCACAGAACTTCAGTAACACAGTCAGTAACAATTTAATATTTACACGCTAATGACTTTCCTTTCTCCAGGGGGAAGTGTCACACCAGTAATATCTGATTATTATCCTGGGAGCACTACAAGGAGCGGGCTGGGAAATGGTAGAAGACACAACTCTTGCCTGGGAACATGGGATGGAGCAGTTTTACCATTTCAGCATTAAGTTAGAAGAACAACTGACTTCTACATAAGGAATTTCACATATAAATGAGCTTCTATTCTCTGGAGTAGGAATCCTTGGCTTTAGGATCTGTGTTTGAAAAGCAATTCAGAGACAACGTAAATGATGTTGCATCCAACATATACAGAACGATTTCAAACTGCCAAAACAGTAATTAGGATCATTCCCAAAACAACAAATACAACAAAGCCCACAAAAATATTACATTAAAACAGCAGTAGAAATCAGTGGCAGTTGACAATACTATATATATATATCTATCTATCTTACTCTATTTTAACACCAGACATTTTCTCCCCAAAGGACACTGTTCTTGATAACAAGGTTATTTATCTCTGAAAGGGCTGAACTCTCCAGTTCTGTGATTCTTGTCACAACACACTCCACATTTAAAGGGTCTCAATTAAAATCCTAATTCACCAGTTAATATTTGACTATGGTTGGAGTTTGTGGCTTTGGCTCTACAGCAGGTGGCAGCCACAAGGATGGTGTGGCCTGCTCCAAACTGTATGGTCCTGCTTCCTTCTTTCTCCTGCCATTAATGTTCTTATGGACCCAGAGGTAGTTGGCTCAGGCATACCAGTAATCCTGGTAAAACCCTCGCAAAAATCCATGGAAGAAAAGGACATTTCCTGTTAGGTCAGTTCCCTAACTTGACTCCTCAAGTAAATCTCAGAATGCTTTGGGTTGGAAAGGACTTTAATGGATGAGGCACTCAGTGTCATGCTCTAGCTGACAAGGTGGTGATCAGTCAAAGGTTGGATTTGAAGATCTTGGAGGTTCCTTACAACCTAAAAGATTTTATAATTCTCTGATTAAAGATCACCTGCTTCCACCCCCTCTGTTGGCAGGGATGCCACCCACTAGACCAGTTTTCTCAGGGCCCCATCCAGCCTTGCCTTGAACACCTCTAGGGATTGGGCATCCACAACTTCTCCGGGCAACCTGTGCCAGTACCTCATCACCCTCCGATTAAAGAGCTTTTTTCTACCATCTAATCTATCGCTTTCCTCTTACAGTTTATAACTGGTCCTCATTCTCCTTTCTGTTTTTTAAGCCCCATTTAGGTGCAGGAAGGCTGCTTGAAGGCCTCCCTGGAACATTCTCTTCTCCAGGCTGAACAGCCCCAAATCTCAGCCTGTTTTCCTCCATCTCTCTTGATCACCATCACAGCCCTCCTCTGCAGCTGCTCCCAAAGATTCACATCCTTCCTATGCTGAGGACTCCAGACCAGGACACAGTGCTTCAGGTGGGGTCTCACAAGGGCAGAGCAGACAGGGAGAATCACCTCCCTCAACCTGCTGGTCACAACTTTTTTAATGCAGCCCAGGATATTGAGGGAAAGGACTAAAGAGCCCCAAATCAATTCTTTGTGTGTCAGAACCCACTGGCATTAACGGGGTGGTGGAACCCTCCTCTCAGTTTCAGGAACCACTGTGTGCTTTTGTGCCTCTGAAAATATCTTGTCATTGCCACTGCACAGGTGTTTTCCAGCATAGCTGCTCTTTGCCACCTATAGGAACACACTGCAGAAGAAACAACTCAGCTGGTTAGTTTTGCCTCACAATAATTTCCAAGAATCATCCAACTGCAAAGACTACACATCTCTGGGATAAAAAACACCCCAAAGTAGACAAATCCTAATATAATAATATGTGTACTCCAATATAGCTGTGTTCTTTAGTGACAAAAAGAATATAAGTGGCAAATCCAAGTGCTTTTTACAAAATGCTTACATCTACCAAAGTAGGTAACTTCTCTCATGCTAGGAGCAGACAGCATCCATGATTTCATTCTAAGACCATTCTTAGGTCCAAAGCTACACTTTTTAACAACAAATTTCATGTCAGTTTTCTATCTGCAGCAAATGGATATGACTGTAATTTGCTGAAAAGTCACTAATACTGCCAAAATCTTAGTTATTCAAATACTTTGGTTACACTTCCCAGCAGACAGATTTTGTGAAGGCAGTTAACTCTAATTACTCTTCAACATACTTAACTATTAAAGAAAAACTAGAAAATAGAAAATAGAGATGTTTTACATGTGATGCTTTGACAAAACTTCTGTCTCGTGACAAAACTCTTGGCCTAATTCCACAATACTCAAAGGAAGTATTCAAAACCAAAAGCACCAAAATTAAGCAAGTGCTTAATTTAAAAAAAAGTTACCTTCCTTCTCCTTAAAGGATATAATCTTAATCACACGGGTTTACTTCTCCCAATTAAGGGCTCTCAGCAAAAGATCTGCGAAGGCTCCTGCTTTATATACAATTAACAATCAAACTGTAACACAAATTACACGTCAGCCTTATCAGAGTTTACACATTGAACTCCTGTATCTGTTGCCAGCAGGCAGCCC
>VZRS01005940.1:239731-256790 GCA_013398055.1 Ifrita kowaldi
TCATTGTCTTTTGTAACACAAGCCAATTAAAAAAAAAAATTATATTCAAAGTCTCATATCTATGAAATGCCTGAGGGAAAGATGACTTTACCATTCCAGGTGAAAAACCTGTACCACTTCCTACAATCCAGAGGATGCACAAGAGAGCAGCACTTGTGAAAAGCAGGCTGAGAGCATCACTTCCACAGCTATTTAAGCAAACATAAATCCAGGCTGCTGCAGTCCCACATTCCTGCTATCTGCTACACCAAACATTTCTTCCACTAGCACAAACACCAGGGAATGATGACAGAAAACTATTTCAGGGAGCTCAAGCAGCTGAAAATTGGCTCTTTTAGGGTGGGGGGATGCTTTTTTTAAGTGGAACAACCACTCTGCGTGCACTGCAGAGCTCAAACAATGTCAGTTAGAGCAGAAAGGGCAGGGTCACAGCAGCTCACACCAAATTTGCTCCATGCTACCTGAGGGAGGATGTAGCTGTACACTGAATTTTACTACCCTCAGACATAACGTTACACAAATGAAACAAGGTACCCCGAACAGCTTGGTATAGTATCATATGCCATTTATTTCTTCCTCACCAGCTATAGCAACTTTCCATTCTAACAGGACATGGCAAAACCAATACTTTATCTTTAAGAAGTTTCTGAAGGTTGCAGAAAGGACCAAAAAAAGCCCCAATATTTTATAAAAAAAGCTGCAAAAGATCTCTCATTACTGAAGCTATTTAGATTAAATGCTCACAATAGTAATTAGAGAAATAATCGCTAATGCTACACATTAAGGAACTAATTATATAACCATGTATCTACAAGAGTAAGCTCAGTGACAACAATGTCAAAGTGTAGAATTTTTACACATTCCACAGTCATTTCTGGAATTGTTCTGTGCACCTCTCTGTCATGAGGAATGCTTTGTTTGCCTCATGCAATTCAAAACTGCATAGTAAAGTACACACGCCTTCTTCTTAAATGGCCTAAGAACCTGCTATTTAATTCTGAAGAGTATAAAAGCATAAAGAGCACAAAAAAAACTTTAAACAGCCCTTAAGGCATCGAGAATACCTGTTTTGTACTGCTGACTAATATTTTAACCACTGCAAGGTGGAAGTGCAGGCTTAAGGAGCATGGAAGGTTACACATGGTACATTAACTGTATTTTTCTGTGCAATCTACAATGCACCCAATACAAATAAAAAATGCTTCCTTGGTGACATAATCACTGCCCTTTCAACAGCATTAGGCAAGTGACTTCCATGGAGGTAGCTTTCCTACTGCAGTCAATCACAGCTGCAGTAACTTCCTGCCATTCCCTAGAGACCAGAAAGAGTTTTCCCAGGTACTATAAAGAAGGAAAACACAAGTAGTTTACCAAAGCAGTATCAAATCAGTCTTCTCTGTGGAAAATGACCTGTCTTGAGTTTCTGTGACTCGTCCTAACTCACACACTGAGTTAGTGTAACAATCCAGCCACTTTGCCTAGGGAATGCTGCTGGGTCCAGAAGAAATGGCATACGAAGGGAATGACATGGCCAAAGACTGCCAAGATATGCCTCACAAAGACAATCACTTCAAAAAAGTGTCCAGGGTCTCCAGTAAGGTCTTCCAGGTACTACTCTCAGTTGAAGAATGGCCTGCTTCAAAAAAGAATTAAAAGCTCATCCTATGATCTCAAGTGCGTCGTATGTGAACACACACAAAGTTCTTGTGTCTGGACAATGACAAAAGACATGCCCTTGCTCCACCTGTGTATGCATAAATAAGTATTTATGGATTTTATTAAAATTGAGGCTAGAATGAGTACCATTTGCTCCCAGCAGAAATTTACAGGAGCAAATTCCTTGCAAATACTTGTCAGATTTGGATAAATGTTTGAGATCCACCCTTGCATTTTTTCACTAGCCTACCTTCCTTCTGCAGTGAGGTATAAATTTTCTTTTAAATATACTGCACAGTAGTAAACACTGCTCGTGAATATAAGATTTATAGCACATTAATAAAATCATATAGGCTCACTGGCCTTAAATATATGAGGCACACAATTTAAGTTTTCATGACTACCTCAAAAGAGACCTAGAGTTGCCATGCAGCATGTTTAAATCTACGGAGTATTTACACCTACACATCATTCACCTCTTACCTATCCCTAATTATTTATTTTCTCCAGCACAGGACAAACTTCTGAAAGATTAATACTGTGCATCAGGAGTGATATTTACTTTATTAGTTTAGGATTGTTGAAAAAAGCAAAGCAACACCTACAAGCAACACAGAACACGGGATCTTAGCATTTGTTTCACACGAAAGAGAAATAAAAAAATATTTAAGATTAAATACAATGCTTTAACATAACGATAGCTAGGAGGCAGAACAACAAAAATATCTAGAATCCAGACTCCAAGAAACAACAGAAAAGTATCTGCAAGTAGTTTGGCAGGTACCCTTGAAAAACAAATACCTATGACACAATATACAAAAGCCAAAGTGTAGGAACAGTAAAAAATATCTGAAATACAATTTCCACTCATATATATATATATANTTGGCAGGTACCCTTGAAAAACAAATACCTATGACACAATATACAAAAGCCAAAGTGTAGGAACAGTAAAAAATATCTGAAATACAATTTCCACTCATATATATATAATTCACTGCTGGAATTTTATATTAAGTTTTTGAAATCAACTCAAGTAGAAATTACTCATGAGAAATATTACTGGTTGTTTTATTAATCAACCCCAACACTGTGTGGAGGAAAGGTTTCAAATCCATTTTCAAGAAGAATGAAAAGTTTATGCTTTCAAACAAAACAAGCATTTTGATTCAAAAAATGCCTTGGTTTTGACTGCTTAGTTACATTTTGGAGGCTAGTGATTATTGCTTTCTGTTATTACCATCCCCTCCAAAAGTGTTAAGTGATTAATTCTTAGAGCCAACGGGTCAAAAAAACCCCAAACTTTAACTTTACTCTTTCTTTGTTTTTTTCTTAATACCACTACTTCACATACATTTTTTGAAGTTTTGACTTTGATTCCAGGAACAGCACGAAAAAAACAAATCTCAAAATTGACATAATAGAAAAGTTGTTTCTTCCTGACTCTGCTGGGATCTTCTTTGTTTTTCTAACAGTGTCATACAAATCAGTTAAATGAGTTACTGTGGATTTGGATCAGCACAGGCAAGATTGGAAGCCAGATCAAGAATAACAGGAGGCAAATCTTTAATCCTTTCAAGGTTCCCTCTGATGGCCAGAACCTCACAAATGGGCAACCTGAACACACCTGGATACAAGCAAAATCTTAGAGAAACCCAACACAATCACACTTTCACCAGCTTTTCCTCCACCTGCCTCAAGCATAAGACTAATTAGGGATATTTTTGGGATGGATGAGGCAAGTAGGACAAGGTGGTCAGACCAACTCTGGTTTTTAATAGTCATTACAAAAGCCAGCAAAAGTTAAAGCAGACACCCAGCTGCTCTCACTTAAACTGAATTCTAAGCTTCCTGCACTGAAGAGTAATTTCCTATTTCAATCTGTCTCCCAAATCAGAAGACTGATTTATACCTACAGTGATAAGCACCAGTCAACTCCATCAGGCAAGCCTAAGGGAAAAATCAGCAACAGTTCTAATTCTGGACTCCCAAACACCGCCCCCTCACATAAAAAGATGGCTCCCAAATGTAACGAACAATATACATATCTTACATATGTACACAAACAGCAACAGGAAGATAAAATTCAACCCTTGAGAGCCTGTGCTCCTCAATTTTTACTTGCATCACATATACAAGCTCCGAGTCGCTACAACTCCATGTGGTATTTTACACAGAAGCACCAGTAATGTCTTCAGATCTATAAAGAGTAACAAAGGGATAACAATTGATGCCCCAAATACACAAAAAGCTGATCCATGCTGGCATAGTTTTGTATGAATTTTACCAGTGATTTCATAACAAAATAACAGAGCTATATACTCCTAAAAAAACACCATCTGAAAGTTATAGCTTCATCTTTATACACATGAGTACCTCTTCCAAATAGTGGTACAACATACACACACACACACACACACACACACAGAGATATGTAATCTCTATATATTTAAATCCATTACTTTAAAAGAATAACTCTTTGGAAGAACGAGAATTAGTTTTGTACATTTGTACATCATCTAACAGATCCAGTCCTGACTCCACTGGCACAATCTTGACACGATCATTAAAGTGATCATAATGCAACTTTCTGTGCAGTAAAATTAGATAATGTACATAATGCATTACATGCTATTGATTCTGAAATGACATTGTGGAAGAGGCTCATACTTAAGTGTGCCACAGTCTCCAAAAGATCTTACCCTTAATTATTTAGCAGAGCCAAAATGCAGTCACTCTCAGAATTTACTTATCAGCATCCTTTGTCTTAGTATTATATTCTGAATTGTTTACAGTATTTTCACAATTGCAATATTTAATGCAATATGCTTTGTTGCAAGAGACAAAATAAAAGGATTCTGAGTCTTAGCAGGCCCCTTGAAGTATCTCTGTACACTTTCAAAATAGAACAGAAGTGTTAAAGTATTTGAGATTTCTAGTAGTGAATGGGTAAACCGTTGTTAAATAGCACAACAGTCTAAGATAGGCTCTTTGTCAAATGATGTTTTAAGTTCGTTCTGAATGGTTTAAGGGGCGGGTGAGTGGGTGGAGGGAAGTTTCTTACTTTTACATTAGTTCATTTGCAATTGATTTTTGATTTTTTTTTTTCCGCAGCCTTCTGGAGGGGCTCAGGCAAAATGCTAAACTGATTGTAATGTATCACTAACATCTGTAACATATTGATCATTTTACTCCCAAATCCTTCCAACATTTGTTGATCCACAACTGCTTCCAGGCTGGGTCTAAACAACTTAGCACAAAATTATGTTTAGAGAAGTATTTTTTGTGCTCTGCTATTATCGTACAATTAAATTCAGAAGTCCTCACATAATCTGCATTTCCACATTTTAGTATTCAACATTTGAGGGTTTTTTTCTTTTTTTATAGTTACACACAGTGTCTTCATAGAAATAAGCTGGTTTAAAATCACTACTCTGCTAGTCTATGCTTTGTCAAAACTCACTGAAGCTCCATTGTATGTTGCCTCTGTGAATTACCCTTCTTATGGCAAGAAATTGTCTTTCAGGTTCTACATGTGTCTTCTCCCACTTACAAATTATAGACTGGTTTAAAATGCAGAGTGCTTCAAAATTAAAATGAAAGTATCAGGTCTCAAGCAAATTTGTAAAAACCCCCAATTACCAGAGTGAACCAGAATAGATACAAGCCTAAATTCACATGTTTCGCATCTTTGGCTTTCATTGTACTCAGCATATTACAATGTAACATGTGCTTCCAATGACTCAGATTAGCAAAATGATAGAACAACTTTGAAGTATATTTGCAATGTATGTGCCATCCTCACAGGGGGGTTTATTCAGGTATATTTGACATGGAAAATTGTAATTCTTTATGCCCATTTTAAAACCCAACAAACCCTAACCCTTAAGACTTTTATTTACTAATGTCGTTTATTCCTGAACTGCTTGAAAATAACTTGACAAAGCTGACGTTCCAAACAAAGACCACACTTCCTGTTCTTACAGGGAATCTGGAACACCATCAATGTTTTGTTCAGCTTGCATAAGTCACAACTGATTGGCCACAGTCCCTGTGGGCATGCCATTTCATCCAGACTGGACGGTTCATTAGTCATAATTACTATAACTGTACAGCAGAGACTGCAGTTTTATCTCATCATACATCTTTGATAAAGCTGCTTCTATTTCTGCTTCATCAGCATGTGAAGTTACATTATTGGAGCTTTCATTTTCCAATCTGTGATTAACATCGGTTGCTCTGCTTATAAAACGCACACCAAAATTCAAGATAACACACAAAGTAAGGCCACGACGTGACCACTGTTTGAACTTTGTGTTAGAAATCCTGCAGCAGTTATTGCTGCAGAGGAAGAATAGACTCTGAAATGACAGAGCCGCTAAGAAAATTTAACCAAGGAGGTACCAGCAACGCAGTTTGTAAGAGAATGAAATAAGGCTGCTGGTTTCTAACGTCAACTGTGACATAGAAAAATCTCTGCTTGGTACGAAGGTTAGAGGCAGGAAATCTCTGACAACTGCTGGGTCAACCAGCATTTTTCAGGTAGTGTTTATGCAATTGCAGAAAACGAAAGCCTGCAACATAAAGAACGGCGGTGAACAGTGACAGCCACCGCACTGCACTCCAGTTAGCAAGCAGATGCTAAAACACTTTAATAAGGACTGTGAATGCAATCTTTAGCAAAATGCATGTAAAAGTCTCACATTAAGGCATTTCTTTGTTGTGATGCTTGTTGCTGATTTTTCCATCTTATTGTGTGATAATAGGGAACACAAAGGCTGGTGGCACCATCTGAATGTGCAACGTGTACCCATGATAGGCCACATAAACAGTCATAATCGACAGCTACACGCAGGTACTGAGGCTGCAAAAATCCCAGAGTAATTAGTGTTGTCTGAATGCAATGACATCTGTTTTGTCATGGTCCTCTAGACTTGTCAGGCCAGTAAGATGTATATGGAAAAATATGACAAGCATTGCAAATGCCCTTCTGAAAGGTCTCACTCTGGGAAAAGCTGAAGGAATGACACGTGCCACCTCTTTTTTGCCAATACACCTAAAAGCCAAAGCTTGAAGACTTGAAAAAGGTCTTTTCAGTCATTTTACATTTGACTATGGAAGGTTTATTCAGAGCAGAGTGCTGTGCTTAGGAAAGAATATATTGCAGCAGCTTTTGCTCTTTTAAAAGAGCAAGCTTTGTTAACAGAAGAGGAGTAAACGTGACTGTTTATTTCTGACCAGTGTGCTTACACATCCATGTCATCACTATCTCCCTTTTCTATAAAGCAGCAGACACCACGTAGACCACAACAGTGTATGTCTATATACATTTTTTTAATATTATTATTATTGTTGTTGTTGTTGTTGTGGTTTTGCTTAAAGAGTGCAACAAGAACAGTTTCATAGCCGTGCCTTCTGACATTGCAAAAACACTGTACTCTTTTCATCTGAGGACCAAAGCTTTTGTTTTAGGATTCACAGCCTTTTTCCTTAATGTACCTATCCCCCCCATTCTTTTTCTGGACTGTAGCATGCTTGAGCATGCGTTTTCTCCAAGAAAGACATTAGTCATCATTAACAGAAGCCCTGACACCAAGTCTAAGTGCCTCTCCACAATGACCAAGTGGCAATCATCTTTCTCTTACCCTGTCACTGCTGATTAGGGGGTGCTTTCATGAAAATTTAATTTGTCGCCTTTCTACAGCTCCTTTTTACATTTCTGCAATAACACAGCATGCCAGCAACACTAAAAATACAGTAAAGGAGGCCAGACCTGCTTAGAAGAAAAGGGAAGATTCAGACTGCACAGCTGTACTTTCTACCTAGTTTAACAACAACAACAAAATAAAGGCCTTTTGGATAAAGAAAACAACTGACAGAAGAAAAACTCCCATTAAATACTGAAGGACTCAAACAACCTGACACACTTTTGATCCAACTAATTGAAAATTTCTTCCTCTGAAGACAACTAGCCAGCCCCTCTTCCAAGGCTTTGTTAAATAGGCAAATAGGTAAATGTAATATCTAAACAGATTTTTACAATTAATAAATTTCATAACTGCTCCAAATATATAGGTACTCAGGTTTTTAGCTTATATAAATATTTATAAAGGATTTCATAACCCAGTGATAAATTTCAACCTCACTTCTTGAGTCTGTGTCAACACTGCCCTTGCAGTTAAAGAGCCAGCCATGAAGAAAACAGCTTTAGCTGCTGCAGACAGATGAAAGTTTCAGTCACAGATGATACTTTGCAGCTATTCAACACACACAGTCTCAGATTCCAGCTCTGTGTAACATTACAAACATTGTTGAACAAGATACCATAGCAATGAGTTATTTTAAGGAAGTTTTTCAAAACATTTACTCTTCTGCTTTATTTCAATTTGTCTAAAGATTTTTTTTAATTATAAGCATATGCTATTTTGTTCACATCTGTGCACGGCATAAAACCTGACTGAATTCCAACTTCTGAAAAAATGCAGATAACTTACACCCCTCAAATAAAGTAACAATATTAGAAAACCTCATGAAATTCAGATTAAGATGCATGAGTTCATTTAACTGATTTTCCATACAGGTATACTTAAAAAAAAAAAAAAAAAACCAACAAACCACCACTTATTACAATTTTTATGTTCTCCCAATATCTTTCAGAATTTAATTAAGTGTAAAGCTAAAATCTGGGTCTACCTCTATTAAATTCAGAAACCACAGCTAGTAAAATCCAAGTCATAAAAACTTTATTCAGCTTCCTAAAGTATTGGTCCTCCACTACTGACCCAAAACAGCATTGGTAGTCAGAACAGAAACCGTATTGCTAACACTTTGGATTTATAAGAAACCTCCAATATCTTTAAATAGTCTCCATACATGAAATTTAAGAAGAGGAAACTAGGAATTAAAAGCGGATTTTGAATGGCAGACTCTGATTGTTGCACTGCTGTGGCAGTATAACCTTGATTAAATGCAGAGCAATACTAAAGCAAAAACAAAGCCCTGCCATGGTAACCTAAATTAACTACTGAACCAGATCATGCTGATACAGAAAGCTGGTATCTTAAGCCATTTCACCCGAACTCGAGAAAATCTTTGACTTTCTAGAGGGCATAAAATGAAGGCAACCTTCCGTGGCCACACAGCTCCCATTGTTCTGTTCCCCACGTTCTCCTCGGCTCCTTGCCTGACGAACCAGGAACGCAGATGTTGAGATCCTTGCTCTGCATCCATGTCAAGTTCAAGTACAGGAAGTTTAGCTCCTTGACTCCTTACCCCCCCCTCCCCCCACCTCCAAGTCACTTGTCAGTAAAAGGTTGGGCGATTTATTGACCAGTGCAGGATGCCTACTGTCAGTGCTGAAGGAAATATGAGAGGGGGCTGTCGCTACTGTTCTGGAGCTCATTGATAATGACATACCTGCCTCTGTCACCCATTACCCATACTACAAACTACTTAGACCTAACTGAAAAATCAATAGCCTACTTGCACCGGTTCCTGTGGCTGCCTCCTTTGATTGTCAGCTCCTGTCTAGGGTCAGCACTTACATGAAAGGGGCTGTGACTGCCTGATGCTTTCAGGACAACCTAACGATATGAAACTAGCCAACAGAACAGTAAATTCTGTCCCCCTGCCCTCCTCATCAATTAGGCTTTGACTAGGCTTGCCTGTAGAAACCTGACCTTTTAAGTTTAGGTGAATATGGAACTAGCTGAACACGCCATTGCCCTCAGCACTGAGCCAGGAAATCCACTGACAGGTTAAACAAAACAGAAGGTTGTAACTGTCATAATTTGCATTGCACTTTCACGCCAACAAGGGTGTTATCAGTGGGGGCAAGCCCTGGAACACACAACGCAAGCACCCTAAGTCACTCTCCTCATAAATTTTCAAGTGAAGGGAGATAAAACATAAATTCACAAATGACCGCACATTTCAAGCCCCACTTTCTTTCAAGTTCGCACTCTGGAAGCCCCCAAAGTACACAAACAATTCCCCTTTGGAGGCGCGCTGGCATGCAGATGCCAGTCAGAATGAACCTCCAGGACAGATGATGGATGGGGAAAAGCCACCTGCCCCTGCCTCTAAAGGACTCCTGTATTAGGTTTATTCTCCATTGAGTATTTCTATGCATCAATACAAAGCATTAATGGAAAATACAGAGGCACACACCTGTACTTCGGAGCAGCAGGTAGCCATAAATAATTTAAAAATCCCCAGAGAGCCCTAACTGGCACTTCTGAGTAGTATCCACTTGTACATCCTGCATCTTGGAAGTCCATTAGCAACTTCTAAATATCCCTGTGACTACAACTAAATGATAAATGTTACATTTTAATGCATGTGCCCTCCTCCAAAGAATACTGACAACCGTGAAGCAAAGAACTAAAGCAAGAAATCTCAGATCTAAAGTAAAGGCTGAACTATAATCTGAAGCTTAATACAACAGTTTTAGTAATTATATATAGATTTTTTTTAAAAAATAATAGCTGAATGCCTTGCTCCTCCTTTCTTCCAAAACAAATAAATATTAAAATCAAATGAAAATATTTCAAAGTCTCTGATTAGTGCTCCTTTCTTATATATTAATTTTCAATCAAAAAATTATTTTATGTCCTTTATGCTGCTGCTTCCATGGGCCTACCATACCCAATATAAGCATTACTGGAAAATGCAGACAGCACGAGTAATCCAAAGAATTTATACAACTCAAACACCCAAGCTTCTTCACACCATGAAAGGACTACCTACATCTATGAACTGTAGTTAATACTAATTTTTTGAAACTCTGAGAAAGCTAGGAATTTTCAGTGGACTTTATTCAGTGCATACAGTTAACAACTGTTAATGTAAATATTCAAACTACTCCTAGAAATCCCAGGCAAGATTCAGAACAATAATTTAAGTAACGCTTTTTACTCTACAGCTGGACCTTTTTAACTCGTACACCCTTAAATTGCACAAAACCATGCAGTGCCAGATACACGAATGAGCTCTTGGTAAATAAGTGAGAGGAAAAATACTGCCGTTTGGTTTTCAGCATTTAAGACTCAGTTCCAAAACTCCAGATACCCTTGTAAGCTTTACCTCTGAATGCTGCCTCAATATATGCCAGCTGCTGCATTTAGCTTATTTCAAATGCACTTTTTGAACTGGAATTGAGAAAGGAAAACTGCTGAATTACAAAAAGACAAAAACTTTTTTTCATTAAAGCTTCAGATAATACGTTACACTGCAATGATATTTGTTACGTTGTAACAAATATATAATGCTCTAAATACACACAAAGCAGCACAAATGCAGAGAAGACGCCTTGAAAATGAAAGCACAGAACTGAGTTAAAGGCCTTTTAGATAAACAGAATGGCAGTTAGAATTAATATTGTACTCCAAACAAACTACAGAGCAAACACCAGTTAAAAATGGTAGACCTAATTGAGTCTGGATGGTCCCCTTTACAGACCTAATGCAATGATTAACTATGCATCTGGTAGCATGTCAAGTCCTTTTTGTGTGCCTATCTGATAGTGAAGTGAAAGGGCATGGACAGTGTCCAGTCCCAGCAAGCAAATCATTTGGAAGCAGTCATAGCCATAGATCAAAGATTTTTCACTCTATCCAGAGTCTATTTAAACACACCAACCCAGCCCCTTGTTGCAGACAAAACCAGTTAGAAAATAAGAAAGACTCCTTGGGATACAAAGATAATAAAGGAAGATAGAAGTAGAAAATGAAGAAAAGAAACAGACTGGCAGAACCTTGATTTCCATAGGCCAAGACAGCTGGTTTACATCCTAGTTTTATTTCAGATGGTTAAAGAAAAGGAACAATTTCCATCTCTTAGATCACCAAATATTATTTCAATTAAGCTATGCAGATGGCTTCTATACATTATTTGAGCCAATGCAGTTTCCCCTTTCCAGCAGCAGGAGATAGTACCTTGAACTATTTCGCACACAGGTTTTACCTAATTCATAAGAAAATTAAAAAGAGAGCAGCATATTAACATGGAGGCGTTATTTTGAAATGAGATATGCACAGCAAGATGCAAAATACGAACAGCTCTGATTTGATTCTCTCATTAGAAGTAGCAACAAACCCCCTGCAATAATTTTAGAAGTTGTAGTTTACTACTTTTATGTCAACATAGTACTTTCAAAGGATAAAAATTCAATACCATGAAATACAATACACAGAAAAGTAGATGGTTTTAACTATGCATTTAATTTGAATGAGGGAACAGTTAGAAGACTGCTCAAACAGGACCTTTTAAAAATTAAATAAAAATTGCATGCTGCTTCTATCAGATCCAAAGTCAAAACAAAATTGCCTTAAAGTACAGGGAGGAGAGCGAGGGAGAGACTCGATATGTTCCACGCTGGTCACCAGTGCTATTGAGAAGATTGAGCCCCCTCTGTTCCCACCTCCCACAACACCCTTTCCCTTTATAAATTGCCCTCATAGAAACTCACTGAAAGGTTATAACCTGTACAGTGGCTGGTGAGGAGCAGAGGATTTCACACTGCTGTATGTTGTACTTGAGAAAGCACTTTTTTAAACATAAGCTTATAAACGAGGAGCTTTTGCCTCTGCACCTAGAAACTGACATTTTAAAAGAGTGTAACTCGTACAATTTTAGGTTAACTTATACATATGCTTTCTCTTGACAAGGCTGCATGAGGATTTTGATCTCTAAAATAGCTGTCTAACCAGTTAATACAGGCAGGCTATTGTTTGTTGGCATCATTACACATATGCACAGAGACATCAACATCTAAGGCAATAAACAGAGCAATCATCTGCAGCTACTGACCAAAAAAAGCAAAAAGCCAGCAAATCAATCTTTTTTTCATTTCCAGAACTTTGATTTTGCTTAAAACATTTTTGTATTTTTCATACTTTTAAAAGAAGTGCTGATTCAGCCTCACAGTGTTTTTAAGAACCAGGCATTATCTCTGTAGCCCACCTCATACTTTTTCTCAAGCAAATAAGTGTTAATGCATTCAACTGGAGGTCAAGCTGAGAAAATGCTGGCATGTTACATGCTCTCACTTCTTAAAAGTGATGTTATTAATGTAATTAATCAGTTGTTTTAAACAAAGACCAGCCAACACACACGAATTTGGTTATTTCTAATGGACGAAACAGCATGCACCCACCCCAGCTGCATCCAAACAAAAGGCCCACATGAAGTTTTAACAAGAAGAAAATTCTACAAAAGTACTAGAATTGTTCTTTTTTAAAGAATGTCTAATTTTCCCTGATTGACAACTTATTAAAGGTAAACTTAGAAAGCAGTGTTTAGCATTCAAACCAGTCTACAGCTAAAAGAAGTCACCATTAGTCACCATGAGAAAAGAGAAGCTACTACCTTTAATACAAAGTCCAAAGCACTAGAGAAAATCCCTCAGCAGCAGATTGCTTATGGTTAAACACCAGATTTTGAACACATTCACATTTTAAGACCAAACAGGAAAGCAGAAATAAGCTACTTAAAGGAGTAGCTGGAACCATCCCCTTTCCCACTGAAGAAACGAAAGCTAGGGGAGACTTAGAAACACGTATAAATTCTTTAATTGCCATACCACTCAATCTTCACAGGAAAAAAAATTACAAGATTTATACAACACTTTAGGCTGATAAGATACATTAATGACATTTGTAAAAATGAAATCATCTTTTCTCCTCTGGTGTGTTCCATCAACTAACTTCATACACACAGACCTCAGAACAGATCAGCAGATACTAAAGTCAAGCCATGAATCCCAAAAAGAGGTTTACACTGTAGACTATCAAATGCAAAATGAATTTTATCCCTCAAACCCAGCGCAGCATTGGCTGTAACTATTAACCCGGTTCTGCCGCAGAGAAACACAACGTGCATTACTGAATCATTTCTTTTCAAATCCATACATTCCCTGCAGCAGTTCAAGCTTCATCAGCAGTGCAGGAATGTATGAAAATGACAGGCAAAGGGCACTAGCTCTTTTCCCATACAGTTCTTCTATAAATGGAAGCAGAGTCCTACAAAGCACTTAAAGCTGAGAATGTTTGAAGACTGATTTCCAGGAAAAAAATAATACAACGCTAGGTTCCACGAGCAGATTAATTATTCTGTTTTCTGTAAAACTGTTCCCATTAAATGAAAGGACAGAGAGGAAACCAACTACTAGAAAATAATGGAATGCTAGCTGGATCTCATCTGCAAAGCTGCCATGAACAAAGCATATACAAACAGATACATATTTTATATGCTATTCTTAAAAATACTTCTCTGCCCTTTTGGGAGCACCTGCTCCTGAATTCACTTCTCCTTCTCCCTCTCAGCAAGGGAGAGAAAAAGGACAGGCTTGGCAGAAATCCTTTAATAGCCTTAAGTCAATTTGATTAAACTTTGATTTACCTTAAAAATTACACCTTGTATCAGCGGCATGTTATAGAAACTTTAAAATACACGGTCATGATTAAGAAGCTCTGAAATATGTAACGTATGCCACGTTGATAAGCTGCTTAGGCAATCAAATGCAAGTATGCTATATCATAACACAGCAAGAAACTTGCATGCTTATTGCTAAAACTCTGAGCTGCTTTCCAGCTTTTTTCTGTTGTTGTTTTAGGGGTTAACACAAATACATAGCGCTCTCTTGAAGGAAAAAAAAAAAAGTCTTAATGGCAGCCCTTCGGTGCTACTTTGCCATCCTGAGCGTGAAGAAAATACCGTGGCACATCCCATGACTGCACGGCTGGATTTACACCAGCACGAGCTCCCTGCCGTACGAGCGGGAGGGGGCAGGAGGAGCCAAGGCAACAGCAAACACTGCATACCGCGTCCCCTTTCCAGTATCTTCTTACAGAAGCCCTTGCTAACAAAACACTATAGCTCCAGGCAGCGGCATGCTGATGTTGGCACTGCTTAAACCAAACAAACACGATGTTTAACAGTCAAATAAAATGTCCCGCAGCCTCCCTAATGAATTTGTCAAGGACCATCAGATCACCCCCGCCCCTGCCTCATTAACTCAAGTATGATGAGACGGATTATAACGAGAGAATACAGATCAATCGGTCTGAAAACTTCAAGTGGCTTTTAGCCCTGAGAGTTTCCCTCTCTGCGGCACACACACGCACACGGTCTTTTTTAATGGAATACAGTATCTCCTGCTGCTGGAGGGGATGCCACTTCGTTTTATACACCATCAAGGAGCTGCTGATGGACTTCTACACTAACATACATAAAAGCAGAGGTGACAAGGGCTCTTCAATTATAGCCTCCTCGGATCCTGTTCCCCCTTCAATTATTCATCCCGGCGAGAGCAAATTCCGCCACAGATGAAGCTGGTCTTAATGCAGTGCGGCCACAAACGCCCAGACACGGGAGAGAAGGGTTTCACGTGCATTATTTGCTGGAAGTGTTTAAGTTTATTGCTCAAATGATGTTTCTAATTAGCGTTGGGGCAATAAATTAAAGTCAGCTTTTGTTTAGCTGATTTATTATTTACTAGGGCTTCAACCTCAGGCAGGAAAATTGGTAATGAATTGTTTTAAATCTGAACACTGGTAATGCTACATCATTAGGCACCTTTTCGGGGGGGGTGGGAAGGGAATCGCTCCCTCCTCCTACTTTTACCCTGAAAAAAGGAACGCGTGTCCCCCCGCCATTGCCCGGGCCGCCCGAAGGCTCCGGCATCTCCTCCGCGCCCAGGACACGGTAACCCCTGGGCTGGGCGATCTCTGCGGGAAGCGAGACCCGGCGGAGCCCTCCTGCCCAGCTCTGCTCGGAGAGTGGACGTGCAGAGCCCTCGCCGGCGCGGAGAGCGGTGCCAGCCCGGCAGCGAGTACGCCCCAAAGCAGGAGCTTTGACGGCGGCGTGTGAAAGGCATCCCCAGCCCTAACTAACTCTTCTCTTTGCCGAAGGGCAGCCGGAGGCGAGGGGTAGGACCTGGCTGCTCCGCCCGGCCGGCCGAGCCGCGCAGAGAAGCTCCGCGCAAGCGAAGCGCAGCGATGCCCACCCGGCGCTGCCGCCCGCGCCTACGGAGCCTCCGAGCGCCCCGGGCGGGTGCGGCCGCGGCCCGGGGAGGGGGCAGCTCCGCAGGCACTTACCCGCACCCCGGGACGGAAAGCCCCTCTCCAGCCCGCGCATCCCCGGGACGCCCACAGACCGTGCGAGCAGCGGCGCCAGCGTCCTGGCGAGCCAGCGACTCTGCCCTCGTGGCAGCCTGCCCCCTCTCCCCCAACCCTCGGAAGCTGTTCTCCTCGGAGCCTTCCCTGGGCTCGTCTCCCTCCCGACAGGGCCGGGCCCGGCGGGGACACCTGACACCGCCGCCAGCACCGGGCACCGCGGGCCGTCGGGCCAGCCCCCCATCCCCAGCCGCAGAGTGCCCCGGCGGCAGGCAGGGAAGCAGGGAGGGAAGCAGGGAGCCGATCCTCTCCTCGCGGAGGAGGGAGCCGCACCGGCGCCGGGCACGTCCATACTTACTTCTTCCAGCGGTACGGTCGGCACAAGACATGTTTCTAATTTAAACGCACACAGAAAACAGACGGCTGTATTTTCTTTATTAAAATCAGCCAGCTGCAGCGAAAGGAGGAGAGCGCAAGGAACCGAGCCCAACCGCTGCGAGCGGGTCACCGGGAGGCTCTGCGTGGAGGAGCGCACCGCGCCTCCGCTCGGTCACGGCCCCGGTCCCGGCGGGGCTCCCGGGCCGCGAGAGCAGCCCCACACCGCGGGACTGCACGGCCCAGGGGAGGGCAAAGCACGGACACAGGCACCTTTGTCCTTTGGAGATGTGAAAATTGCCCTCCCTTCCAGCCTACGTTCCCGCAGGAGAAGCAGTTCTGGCTGCTCTGCAGCAGGTACTGGCCCGGGGCTCCCTCCGACCTGACACCACGGAGCTACGGCTTTATGTCCAAACCATTCAATATTCTTATTAATACAAACCTGCATAAAATATCGTTTCCTTTCGAATAACTCAATCCTGCTCTTTAGGAGGATGAAAAGAACTTTATGGCACAAGATTTATCTAAATTAAGGTGACTGGGGGCAGTAAAACAAGGTGTGCCACGCTGCTCCGGTGACGGTCTCACTTTCACTGCTGCAGCCCGGCATTAAGCGAAATAAGATTTATGCCTGCGGTGAAGCCCCGGCCCGCCTCTCCCCTTTCCCCGCACACACCGGCACTGCCGCCGGGTCCCCTCGCAGCGAGCGGAGGGAGCAGCGAGCTCACCTCGCCCTTCACCGGCCGCCACGGCGAAGTTACACCGATTTTTGGGTTTTTTCCCCACACCCCGCGCCGGGTGGCGGGACGCTCCAAGCTTCCCTCCCGGCTCCCCTGCAGCCCATCCCGGCTCCGCAGAGCGGCCGCGGCGCCCCTTCCCCTTTCCTTTCCCCGCCGGGGCCGGGGCCGGGGCCG
>VZRS01005941.1:16366-32200 GCA_013398055.1 Ifrita kowaldi
AAAAATAAAAAAAAAAAGACAAGGAGACAGTTGACAATATTTTTCACTGTCCAGCACGTAAGTGCTGATTTCTGGGGGAAAAGAGAAATAAATTAGCAGTCAGTGATAAAAACTAGATACAGGCAGGTTGGAGAGTGGGATAGCCTTGGGGTGAGGGTGTCCCCAGAACAAAAGACTTAAAAAGGGAAGGGGCTGTCCCAGCTTGGGAAGCTGTTCTTTCTCTTTTCCCCACTGTCAGATACAACTGCGTGCAGCCCCAGCCACAACTCCAGCAACCACGAAGAATAACCTGAGCTGATCCTCCCTTTAAAACAGCACTCCCAGCTGCAGTCAAACCAACCAGCCAGCCCCAAATACACTTGGAAAGTGTGAAGGTCAGGGAGAGAAGCAGAGAAAGGTTTACACCCATTAAAACCAGGCAAGGAAGCGTGACTGCTCCCGGAAAGGGCAATAGGTGTGCCAGGCAGAGCACCAGCACTCTGACAAATCTGCTGGTACTCAGGGAACAAAGAATATGAAAATATTCAATGCCAAGCTTAAAAAGGAAGAGGAAGTCCATCAAATTTCTGTGCAAGCCTCAGGAGACTCAAACCGAGGTCGGAACTGCGTGTCAACCATGTGTTCCTCCTCTCTCCCTCAAAGAAAGACCCTCTTCAAAATCCCTCTGTACCTGTTTGTAGCTGCCCGAAGGTGGGAAGTCAGGCTGGTTACAGATATAATGAGCTCTGATTCAGTAGCATTCAGGAAGAGTTTTATGCTTCAAACAGCAACAGCTCATCCTGTGCACCTGGATGGTGATTCCCTATCAACAGCTACCAGTTTTTTTATGAAGAACTCACAGGAAAACACGCCTGAGGCACGTGACACCAGTGGCAACGAAGGGTGTGGTGGGGTTTTTTTTGTACACAGGAGATGTGGATAGGTTGGCCCTTCCTTCTGAGCTTAGGTTTGCCTCTCCAATGCAAATCAGCACTGACCTCTGCTGCTGGACTCCTGGAATGTGTACTTCCCAGGGAAAGGGCAAGGGCGACCCAGTGACACGGAGGTGGCATTTTCCAAAGGGTTTTCATGCTGCTCACTAGGAATTCCCCTACCTTCAGAGGCTCAAAGCTCTAAGGATATTTATATCCATCCAAAAGAGCACTTGTCAGGTGGGCAGGGGATGTGTTCCCACTACACAGACAGGGAGGTGAGTTAGAGACTTCAAGGGAATAGCTTGGAGTGCCTCATCCAGCACAGCCATTTTGCCAGTTCCCCACTTGGATATCTCTCCCCTACTCCAAGATCACCTTTGCAAAGCTGATCTCTGTCTGGAAGACCACACAGAGAACGCTAAATAAACAAAAAAAAAGAAAGCAGGCATACAATTATCTCCCATGGAATACTTAATGCACTTCCCACACATACTTTAGTGTATTTTGCAGTAGCGTCCTCAGGTCACAAGCTTAAGTAGCTTACCCAAGGCCAGGCAGAGTCTGAGGACCTGTCCACATGGGGATACTCAGGAAATGAATCTGAAATTAAACTTTTAAAAAGAATGAGCTAAGCAGCATCCTAAGCTCGCACTTTCATTTAGAATTAGAGCCTTAATTCAGCTTAGCCTAATTCTTTCAGTTCTAAAATGAGGATGGTGACACAAGCCTACTTCCAGATCTATTTATCTGGATCGGTTGAAGGTATTACTGCCTGCAGCTACTCATCACTGCCTTCCAGATGGAGGATTGCACCCCACAAACTCTGACAGCAGAGGGGTTCACGGGAGTGGTCCAGCTGCAATATAAACCAGGGGGTTTGCATTCATCCCGTGTGGGATCAGGGGCAATTCCCCCTCCCAAACACGTAGCAGGAGACAGCCATAGGTTTTAATTTCTTAAATCTGCACAGATGTTGGCAGAACAAACATCTGCCCACAATCTGTTTGGAGGGAGTAGAACTGAGGCAAAAGTGCAAATTGGTGAGCCAAGGGTGAGGGAAGACTCCCAGGGTGGGGTCTCTGGCAAAGGATGAGGCTGAATTCATTGGCAGGGCATAGGTTTTCTTAAATCATGAGACCTCAACATTCCATCACTGCCACACAACTGCACTTTGATAGAAGGGAGGTGTTTTTGGCCTCTATGGCTTTAATTACAGAGGACTCATTTACCCCACATTGTTTTACAGCTGGCAATAGGTTGTAGCATGCCAGTCACCTCACGGGTAAATTTCTTTTCCTAGACAGCCTGAAAGGAGTAAAATAAGATGTTAAAGGAGTTCTATGAATCTCTGACAGCTTTTCAGGCGAACAAAGGGAAGGAGAGGGAAGAGAAAACGTTCTTTGCATCCCTATTCCCTTGCTTTACCTTCCCACACCTGGGGTACAAAAAAGCAAAATCCCCCTAGACAGGTCTTGGCAACCCTGTGTTCAATCTGTTTCACACTTCCCCTGAGATAAATTCAGGAGGGGGAGAGAGGGGAAGAGCGGGGGAGGCTGTTCCATGATAGTGTTTTCTGCACTGTGGGATGGAAACAAACCAAGGGATTTAAATTTAACATCCTCCCTCTAAACTCCAGCCACTCATTACTATCAGACTCTGACAGAGGAAGACACTGGTGTCTACCTCCATAAAAACAGAGAAGCCACTTAACATCTTCAGCTATGTAACACCTGTAAATATTTAACACTGAAAGCCAAAGTACCTCTTGTTTAAAAAAATTTAATGTTATTATTGTTTTTATTTTTCTCCAGTATGTAGAACTGAGTCTCATGAAATTAGATGACCTAAAAATGCAGGACCCCAAAGACAAAGAAAGCAATGCTGCAGCTGAGCATTAATCTCTCAGCAGCACCAAGGTTATAATTTCAGTGTGTTCTCCATTCTACACCCTTGCTGGAGATTATCTCCTAGAGATGACATGCAAAAATAAACCTGGGGGGGAAAGGAGGGCAAAGCAGGTAGTAGTAGAAACAACCCTCTCTCTCTCTCTACCCCACTTTCTCACACACACAGAAAATTAGTTCTGCAAAGAAGAGAGTCTCTGGACCAAAATACATTTTGGCTTTGAAAAAGGAGGGAATTATTTGGGGAAAATACCACTCAGAATGAAAACAAGTTGAGGATTTAGCTGTACCAGTTTTTTGCCTTGGTAAGTTATGAGTTATGAATGGGACATGAGGTGAGCATATATTAACAGAAAATAAAAAGCTTGGAACCTTTTTCCACTCTTTTATTTTTTGTAATCCCTGGCAACATTCAGATCATCTAGGAGGAACCTACCTATTTCTGGTCCTGTGCAGCAGAGTAGGAAAACAAAAAGCCCTTTCCCCTGCATCCCAGCGTTAAAAGGAACCGTGGTGGGTTTAATACAGAAAATCCATTAGGCACGGGGAAAGGCAGGAGCCTCCTATCAAGCTGCAAACAGGAATGCTTAAGCACAAGGCATTCAGGCGATGGAAATGCATTCAGAGCGTTTAGCACGTAAGATTAATCGAATTATAATTTAATCATCTGATCAAACACTAATTAGCATAATCACTTGAGGGGAAAAGCTGCCAGAGGAACAGACGAAGAAACACCTTGGGCACCCAGCACATTTTAATGACGCGAGATCGTGCACAGATAATATTTTTTTTCCCCCTTAATAAAACACCGCAGAGATTGAGGATCGTGGTGCTGAAGAAGCAGTTTGAAGCAGTCCTGGATCACATACAGTTCTCCAGCACGAAAGATGTTGGAGCAGGGTCTGCAGGCTTTAGTTTATTCAGATTTAAGAGCTGTAAAAGCACAGGAGCACTCCACTACCCTGGCTTGCCTTGTGAAGACTCGAGCATGAGCACACACTTCAGCCCACTGTGTTTCCATTATAATCATCCCTTACTGTTTCCCCCAGAGTCTCCCACATGAATGTTTAACTATGGATCGCTCAGGTGACCTTCAGGGATACAGCAAAGTATTAGCATCCTTTTACAAACTGCATTTGAAATAATTAGTCTAAATCAGCTGGGTTTCTTTGGCTCGGGGCGAACGAGAATGGAAAAGCAAGAGATTTTGAGGGAGCTTTGCTGTGTAATGCTGTCTGGCTTTCCTGGCAAAATCACACCACTTTTGTAAAGCAGAAATCTGGAGAGACCAGGAAAATCAGCCCTGGTGTTTATCCACTCAATCAAATGACTCTTGTCAGGATGAGATACATGGACAGGAGGAAGCCTGAAAGAATTTATGGAAAGGAGGAAGGGGAGAAGCAGGACTAGGACAGGGAAAAGGATCTTCAGACGTGTCTCTTGTTTGATTTTTTACGCAAAACAGCACAGTTGAATTACTCCTAGTAAGTGGGTTTTCAAATGGATAATTCTTCTGGACATTAAAAACATCTAAATGTAATGAACTGCAACATTTATAGAGAAGATCATAAAATCACTGGGATTAAAAGAGACCTCAGAGATCATTGAATCCAAGCACTAACCCAGCACTGCCAAGTCCACAATTAACCCATGTGCCTACGTGCCACAAGATTGGGCTTAGAAAAAGTTTCCTACAATGTTATGTAAGGCAGCAAAATGATGAGCTGCTTACCTACATTTTAAAGACACCAGATCATACAGGCTCAAGCGTGAGCTAATTTAAATTGATTGTATCCCTCTTACAGAGCTATTACTAATAATCCTTTCAGCTCCTCAGAATGAGTGTACATTAATAAAATAAGGTAACCAGATACAGCACAGGGCAAATTTACCTCGAGGTTTGCCTGTACTGGGCACCCTCCTGTATGCAATCAATATTCAGGGTCTGGAAACCCTCAAGAAAGCAGGAAGCAGCTCTCCTTTGCAGGTGATGGTGCCAGAAAACACCTCAGCAACAGAGCTGTGTATCCCTGTAAAGCATTGTCACACTTTTAATAAACGACTGATAGATGAACTAACAAAAAAATCATGGAATGGTTTGGGTTGGAAGGGACCTTAAAGACCATACAGTACCAGTCCCCCCACTATGGGCACCTTCCACCAGACCAGGTAGCCCAATTTTAAGGCAATAAATCAGTTTCTCACTGACATGAAGGTAAACCCACCATACTTCACACACTTCTGCCTCGTAGAGAGAGATCATATACCAGCATACATGGAGGCCGCTTAATTAAAAAGTGAAAGTAGTTCCATTGAAATTTAAAAAGTTATGGGGTCTAAAATATGTTGCCTGTTTAAAACATCTATCTTTAAATTCCTGTTTGTTTCTTTCCAAGCAACAGTTTGCTTCTTTAAAAGCAAACTCAGGAGATTTTGCATCTCCTCCCAAAAGCTGCAACCTGGCAAAGTGGGAGGGACACAGAGCTGGTAACATTACCTGAGACTGCACCGTGATCAGAGACACGTTGGAGCACAGCAAACATCTCCCCAAACTCATCCCTAAATCTCTCTTCTCCTCCTGCCCTCGGGAAGGTCCTGAGCCACGTGACAGCATCCCCTGCTGCAATCACCAGTGAGCTCCCCACATCTTCCACTTCCCAACCCGTAAGAGCACCGGCACTGTGCCATGTCATGATGCCTTTGTTTTCCACTTGGAAGCTGTTTAATATGTGCTACTTATTTTGTATAAAATTTTCTGAGCACCAGGCCAGCTGCACATGCCTTAGAAAATGGCAGAGCTGAGATGCTCAGCCGACCTTAACCCCTACCCCAATTATTCCAATGTGTGTCCACACCAGGCACTGAAAGCAGCAGAAACAGTGTGGGGAAGGAGAGCAACTGCATTACATGGTGAGCAAACAAGGCTGTTATCCTTGAACACAGACAAGAGAGAAACTCAATTTACTGACACCGAAAGTTCTCAAAACCTCTTGAAATTAAGTAGCAGTCAGACTACTATTATTTAGGAAAATATTTTTTTAAAAAATCTCATTAACTCCTTTTGAAATTACTAAAGCCCAGCATTCTTCTCTTCTATAGAAACGCATTTTGAGATGTGGTGGAAACGCTGTAATTGCTTTTATCCACTAGGGACTAACTTTTAGACTTAATAAATATGCACTGAACTGCTGCAGCTTGAGTATCTTCAGACAGGCATTTCTTTTCCCTTGCATTGCCTCCACATGTGCCAGTGGTTGGATATTCCAAAAGGCCTCCAGCTCCATCACCAGTGGGACAGGCACAGTTTGAGCACATGCAGTCACATCTCTCTGAAGCCACACTGCTCCTCAAGCATGAACACAATGGACAAGGGCAAAAACTGGTGAAGAACAGAAGATTTTTGGACAAGGTTTTTACTCTAGACTAGGACAGAAGAGCTAAAACCTAATCCTTTCTTTCTTCCCCTGAAAAAAAATTAAAAATAAACATTCCTTCCTCCAGGCTGTGTTCCCACCATAACAGCTCAGCATTCCTCAAGACTGGCTAAGCAAGCAGCTCTCCAATTTGTGGTAGACACAAAGAGCTGCTCTCCAGTGGGGAACTGGGAACCTGCTCCTCCTGCAGCCAGCAGTGCTCCCAGGACTCACACCCAGGGAGGCCCCAGGAGCGAGGCACATGCGCTGAGCAGACCCCGTTGCACCAAACCTGACAGATCCCAACAGCTGAACAGCAAATTACCACTGCCAGGCCTCCTCTGAAAGCCTGACAGCTCAGCCTCTTTTGCCGAGGATTAATTATCTCCCTCCTGCCCAATAAAGGAGCTCAGCTCCTTCCTCCTTCGCTCAGATGAGGAACTTGCACTTCCTACCCTGCAGCCGCACTGGCATTCACAGGATTTCTTTCCATCCTTGATCTCCCACACTCCCCCAAATCCATTTGCCTGAGGGGAAGAGCTTTTAGGGATGGAAGAAATACTTTCCCTAGTGAAATAAATATAAATAACTAGGGAAAATGTGGAGAGAAGACGGGTACTAGGCCTCAAACTAAGCCTCCAGCAGAGATGAAATAACTGGAGTAGAAAAGAATGAAAGAAAAATCTGAATGCAGGGTAGTTGGGACTTTGAACTCCCTGTCCCCAGGCACACAGCAGGATCCATGGGGAGCACCAACTTCCTCTGGCACTGAGCAGTAGCCAAGACAGAGCACTGGGTAGTCCCAAAGCCACATTCTGTCATGTTCTCCACCCATAGCTCACAGGGGAGCAGTTTCAGCTTTGTCTTCCCCACTGAAAACTGAAGCCAAGACCTCAGGGCCCTTCACCATAACCTGTCCAGCTCAAATTTGGCCTTCAGAGACTGCCCTCCTGCTGTCCCACAGGGCTTCATGCCCTGTGAATGCCCTCTCTCTTATCACACCTTACATCACCCGTGTAGTTCCAACTCACCTTTTTTACTTCCTTTACCCTCCCCACTAAAAACCATGTTCATACCCCTTCCTTCCCTCTCCCCTAAGCATTCATTCTGCATTTTATAGATATATATCTACAAAACGCTGAGAACAAAAAGGCTCAGCCTCAGCTGCCACAAGAAAAACCATGGTAATCATCACTTATCACTCGAGTCCCATAGTGAGATGAACCTCACTCTCAGTGCTTGAAATAATGAAAATCTGTTTTCCAGAACCCCTACACAACAGGGCTGTGGAAAAGGTTGTCATTGTGGGAGAGAAACCTTGAGGTCACACAAAAAAACCAGAAAGAAAGATACAAAGGAAAGCTTCCTAAATAAATACTGCTAAAAGCACGAACTAGAATAATGCAAGTATTACTGCAGACATTTGAAAGTCACTAACTCTACAAAAAACTCTCTGCATTGGATGTCTGCAAACATAACTGGAGAACTTCTCCTTCCTTGACAGCTTCCCAAATTACTTCCTTCATATCATGACACAGCAAACACTTTGCTTTGTACTTCACAACTGCAGTTGCAACACAAATTATGGTTGACCTGTCTAGAAATAATATGTGAAGTGGCTTTTAAACTGCTCCACAGAAAAGCCACCTAATGAGAGGGAAAAATTCAGGTGGACAATGTGTAGTGTGCTTGGTGAACCACTTTGCTATTTAAGCTGAGGTCCACCTAAAGCCTATTTTGCTTGAATGACATTTGTTCCAGCAAGATCCCATTCCAGGGACATCTGAATCTGCTTTTCATAACAAAAAGGACTTTGTCAAGGACTTGTTCTGTCCTTAGCTCAAGCCAGGAGTGTTCTAACAGCTTGTCACATGCTCACCTCATAATTATCGAGAGACTGACTTTGTGCACTCACAGTATTTTTCTGAGTCAGGGCCAAAATTCCTAATAAAACTCACACAGAAACCCCCAAAGACTTCAGAAGGTAATACCATAAAACAAAAACAAACAAACAAGCCCCGAAACAGGAGGATTTCTGATAGAAAAACAATTACACAAGAGAATTTAACAGAAGCCAGGGCTTGCACTTTATGCATCACCTCTCCATAGCCTGGGAAAAAAAAGCAACCAAGTAGATTTGGGTGCACTCAAGTCCTACCACGTGATTTGTGGGGTCCAGTGTAACAACACCACATGGATTCCTCCAAGCCTGCACATTTCAGCATCCCAGCAACCCTTCCCAGCTAAAACAGGAGCCAGTTCAAACAAAAACCACAGGTCAAAGACTGACATTTGTTATTTGAACTCCACACTAACTACTAAACCTCTAGAAATCTTTACTGAACAACAAGTTGCTATCATGGAGACCCTCCTAAAGAACAGAGCAAGGAACAAGCTCTCCCATAAATTCCTGAATTCCCTAAAAACTGGAGCCACTGGGGGCTGCCACTCTGTGGTGCTGAGAGACAAACACCCCGAGTGTGCAGGCTCAGCATAAGCCACTCAGTTTGCAAAACCACATGAGAGGATTTCACGCCAACAGATATTTATATAGACACAGCAACCCTACAATCTTATCTATAGAATCACTGTGAGTAGATTATGTAGAAAGGCAACTATTTGCAGCTCCAGTGCTGTGTAATTATATTCTGGCTGCATTGAAATAGCCCTGGTCAGTTCAAGAATATGCTTCTGATATTCTTAAAACACTGGAGGGCTCCCCAAAATTGCTCCAAAAATTTAGATGGCAGAAAGTTACTGAGAATAATTTTTAGCCTAGCGCAAGCATAAATGTTAAGCCACAAATCTTCTGCATGGGATTACCGTGTAATTAATTGGAAGAAAATAGCACCAAGCGCGCTTGGACAGCAAAGCAAGTGCCAAATTTTCCATACGCAGTAGTTTTTAAGCAATTATAAGCTATGCAGATTTACATATGTATGCATTTGTGTGCAGAAATATGTTTATTTTAAAATCTCAGAAGGAGCTCTATCCCTGACAAACCACGCTGAGAGCCACATGAGCAGGATCTCCAAGAGAATACCTGGAGAGGCACCAGGCAAAAAATTCCTCAGGTGATCCCTGCGTGTGCCTTTGTCTCTGCCACGTGGATGTGTAGCAGAGAGCTATTTTCAGCTGTGCTCTTGGGCTGCCCCATGGCCCAAACTCCTGCATTTCCGAGGGCTCTGTCCTTCTGGAAGGTTCAGCAGGAGCACGTCAGTGATGCCTGGGCTGCTCCCTCCCTCCGTGCTGAGGGAGCTCCAGGGAGGCTGGTGTTTAGTATGGAGGTGACTCTCCTTCTCAGAGCCTTTGCATTTAAAAATGGCTTTCTATAAATAGGATTGCTGGCTCACTCTTAAGTCTTACTCCCTGCTTTCTGAGTAAAAATAGCTTAAATAGGGATGCTGGGAAGACTTGCTAATCTCTGTCAGCCTGTCTGTCCATCCACTTGCCTTTCTTTCCTTCCTCAAAGCAGATCATAACATTTCTTGCCCATTCCACTACGAAAGGTATATATTGATGTACCCTACTTTTTCTTTTTCTGATGAGTAATCCAATGCCCTGATGGAAAAAAAAAAAAAGTACTCATGAGGTAATAAGAATTTTTTTGTGAATGGCAGTATCCAAAGACAAGCAATGACAGGAAAAGCTCCCGGTGCTAACAAGTGTCTGAGGAATCAGTGGCTTGTTCTTGAAGATGTTCTCTTCAGTGCTCTAAAACATTGAGCTGTGAAAGACCTTTATTATGAAATACGTCCCATTTTATGTTATTTTTATTTTTGAAAACACCAATTGTTTGATGAAATGTTTTCAAGGGGCAGGGAGGTGTAGACTGAGAAGATAGTTTCTTTTGAAGAATTACAATTTCAGATCTTAATTTCATTGATTTCACAACAGCTTAAATGAAAAGAAAGTGATGATTCAATAGAAATATGAAATAACTCAAAATATATTGTGAAACAAGTAATTTAACTGCAGATACCTACACATTCAACTTGAAATAATTGAATATTCTGACGTATAGACCTATGTTGCTTAAATGGATTTTTGTAGTATATTTAGAGTTTCAATGACTCAAAAGAAATAACACATTAAAAATGTCCAAAAAATGTACCTTAGAATAGTTAAGGTGAACATAATGTTTTATTTCCTTCTTCACCTTTTAAAGTAGAAGATGGAATTAGTCTTTCCTACTGCGAATCTGAAAGACTCCTAGAGCAGGAGATTGATAAATGGCATGTGCCAAATAAAATCAAAGGCTAAATGAGTGGTATGTTGAAACAGCCGTCGATCCTACACACATGTTAACCTTTTAATTTGAGTAAACTTTGTGGAGAAAGCAAAAAAGTCCATGTATTTTGCTCCTCAATCCATTGCCCCAACCTCCCATCCCCAGGAAGATGGTTCATTTTGTTGCTTTCTGGGGGTTTTTTTGTCTCTCCAATGGTTTATTAAATAGGTAAAGGAAATTATTTCTCCACCCTAAACAACCCCCTCACTTGGGAGGGCAGCATATTTGTTAAAACTCTCATTCAGGCAAAGATACCAAAAGTGAGGCCCAACTCGAGCCCAGGTGCTCCCAAAAACAGAGACTTGCACAAGTCATGAGCTGGAGGAACTTTCTGAATGAGCTACTCACCAAAACCCGTAAGATTTTCCCAAATAATTCAAACTATCAGTATGTTATGTGACAAAAGTTTACTCAAGAACAAACAAAATTAAAACCAACTTCTAAGCTTCTCCAGATGCAGCAGCACTGAGGAAATTCCACTGAAATACATCCCAAATCCTGCTTTCATTTCAGGGCTCCTCACTTCAAGAGAGACCTTGAGGGGCTGGAGCGTGTCCAGGGACGGGAACGGAGCTGGGAAGGGGCTGGAGCCCCAGGAGCGGCTGAGGGAGCTGGGAAAGGGGCTCAGCCTGGAGCAAAGGAGGCTCAGGGGGGACCTTCTCCCTCTCTAAAACTCCATGAGAGGAAGGTGGAGCCAGGTAGGGGTCAGGGTCTTTTCACAATGGAAACAAGGGACAGGATGAGAGGAAATCACCTCAAGTTGCACCAGGTAGGTTTACATTGGGTATTAGGAAAAATTTCTTCATGGAAAGGGTTGTCCAGCCTTAGAACAGGCTGTCCAGGGACATGGCAGAGTCACCATCCCTGGAGGTATGGAAAAGACCTGCAGATGTGGCACCTGGGGACAGGACTTAGTGCTGGGGGAACAGTTGTACTCAAAGGTCTTTTCCAACCTAAACAATCCCGTGGTTGTATGAAATCACAGTGACGAGCTGTAAGATGCAATAAAGCTCTGTTTAAGATGGTTTACAGGTTTGTTTTTACAATTTGCAGAAAACAACTTCTCTTTGAACCGCTCCCAAAAACACCTTCACTGTCACACACGTCTGCTGTCCAGCGCTACGGGAGGAAGACGCAGCAGCCACCAGTTTTTAGTGACCATTGATAGAAAAACACGGTCAAAATGCCTCTTTGAGCCCTCTCTGTGTGCTCCCACAGCTTTGGAAGAGACACATTCTGTGGTTTGCTGCCCACTAGTGTCCTGTGGCTCCAGCTCCAGCACAGCCACTGCCCACGCCACGGGAGGAAATCCCCCCGGAGAGCCCCAGCACCTGGGGGAGCAGCACACCCCGAGCACAGGAGAAACACACCTTTTGAAGCAGATATAGGTATCCCAATGTCTTCTGACTGCCCAGCAAGAACAGTTTTTCTCCCCTTGGCATTTGGTGATTAATGAATATCTATTCATAACTCAGGTAACACCAGATTAAAAACACCCTGAGCTGTGCTGTGCCATCCACACACAAACACCGAGCTGAATGCTTCCTGCACATCCACTCAGCTTCCCAAGGTGAGGATCTGGTTGCACAATTCCACACGAGCTGTGCAGGTATCTCAGCATGTCTCTACAAAGACAGCAGTTTGCTCTTTTACTGGGATGTTGCATCCTCAGCACTGAAAATCAACATTTTCTTTGGAGAGTCTCAGCACCACCATCGCTCTGGCTCCTCATCCTCCAGCCTAACCCCTGCTCTCAGTTCAGTGTGATCCTTCTCCATCTTCCAAAATGCTGCTAAAACCCATATTGATAGATAGACGGCAGGGAGAGGATTCAAACAGGAAATCATTTTAATGGAAATTTATTTTTAGTGTCATCTGTGCTGTACTGGTGCCTCCCGATGCTCGATTGATTTCAGCAGAGCATCTATGGACAACAGGCATGTAAGAAATGCAGCCAGAGAGAAGCCTGGAAATAGGTTCAGCAAATCCACAGCAGAGACTGAGTGATCCTGAAAGATCCTCATTTCTGAGAGCAGCATCTGAACGAGCTTGATCCCAGTCGTCACAAAAAAGAGGCAGGATTTTGAAGGAGGCCATTCTCCCCTCAGAGCCTCCCCTGCCTTCTCTCGCTGTAATTAGTGAAATGCCCCATTATTCATTATGACCAGGCTACAGCAGACTTTTGCTGCTCGTTTGAAATGCTCACTTCTGGAATCCTCAGACAGAGTAACAGGGAAGGTGGTGCAGGTAGAGTAACCCTGAAAGGCAACTCGAAAGCATTGCTCAGGATTAGAACTGCATGACTCAGGCTTTCAAGGTAGTGAATTCAGCTGCAGAGCTCCCACTGATGTCTATATCATCCCACGCACCTTCCAGGGCTGCAATGCATTTATGGTTAATAGTTACCTGTATTCTTAAGGAACTCACAGCAGCGAGAGTTTAAAAGCCTCACGAAATGCATCAACTTTAACCAGGTATTTGGGGAGGTTTTGTTTCAGGCTTCAGAAATACTAATTGGATGAAAGAGCTTGTCAGTATTTTATTGTCCCCAGAAGGAAGCTATTTCACAAACATAAAGCCTTCCCAGTGACACTGCTCATATCTAATTTGACAAAATGTATTTGTGCTGAGTGACTGTAGGGAAATATGGGGGCCTACCTTGTTATTGCTATTCAGATGACTTCCATTATCTCCAACAGAAATTAACCCCAAGACTACAACTGCAGAGTTAAACCTTTGGGTTTATTTTTAACCTATTTCTCCCCTCAGAAAAGAAAAAAAAAAAAATCAAAACCAACACAAACATGAACAGTCTTACAGGTTTTAAAGTTAAAATCAGAATGGGATGTAACACAATGGAAAACCACTTGTACCTGTGCTTGTGTTTTAAGCAAACATGGTGTGGTTCCATAAGGGGGTAGAAAAGGCAATGGCAGAAGCCAAGCAGAAACCTGCTCCCCCCCTCCACCAGATACAGTCATAAAAGAACCCTGCCTGTCACACAATGGAGTTCAGATGGAGTTATAGATAGAATAATGAAAATAAATGTGTACGTGACATATCTATTTATATATGCAGTCATCTCCTTCAAAGAGATACATATCTGATATGACACTGCATTAAAATCTGAAGTCCTTTAAAAATATTATTGTCTGACTCTTGACTCTGATAAAACGGCCCTAATAAGTCCTAATAAGTGTTACAAGTGCATAAAACCATTTTATTCAGTCATAACGTGAAGCTAGGTGCCATTTTTTCAAATATTTCCCTTAAAAAGACCCTAAAAATACACATTTTGACATCAAGTACCATGTCAAAAACAAACAGACTTTTTAAGTTGCAAAGAATCACTGAACCACCCACTACATGTTTTCAAAAGGCTTTCATCTTAGAATATTACAGTACACAAAAACATTTAATTTTAGTCCCCCAGGAGTCACAAACGTACAGATGTTGCTGTGTGGCAGCACGGAATCCATGCAGATGCATCTATCATGTACACATTACACTCTTCAGTCTTTGGGAGACAAATTCAGGTTTGACTGTGATCCAAAAACACATGGAAACTGAAAGTGAAATTACTACTGACTTCATAGATCAAGGAATAAATGAAAGTGATTTTCATGGTATTTCGACCTCATAAAGCAAAAATTATTCTGTTCTTCAAAAACCCTTGCAAGGAGAACTAACCAGGTTAGAACATAGAATTTATAGCATAAGTACAGTAGAAAAAAAAAATCTGCTTTTTCCTTTTTTTAAAAAAAAAATAAGATTTCTGGACAGAAGCAGCATTCATTTCTATGTAAATTTAGTTTTAAATGAATAGCATCAGTCAGAGCACACTTCCAGGCTGATTCTTTCTGTCCTATTAACAGCAAATCTCTCCCTCCAAGGTATCTGGCTGGCGAGGTTAGAGAGAAAGGCACAGTGCTGCTGCCTGTCAAAAATAAATAAATAAATCGATAATTTCTTAATGTTAAAACTTGTTGCAGTTTCCTTACTGCCAAAAAGAAATGCAAAAAAATTCCAAGTTTACACTTTGGAGGGGTTTTCAATCCTTTTGCATTCTGTGGCACGCAGAAGAAGAAAATGTTTTAAAGGTCACTCTAAACCCACACATTTAGGATTCACCTCCTAATTTCTGACCTCCCCAGCTCCTCACACTGGACCAGCCATGCCTGTCAATGCATTTTCTCATCCAGTGTCTACTTAAGAAGATGTGAAGGCACCCTCATCCAGCATTCATCCCTCACCCTCTGCCAGAGGTTCAATTATTTCCATCCTTCAGGAAAACCTCACACTTTGCCCTGTGCTCCTCTCTCGTTCATTCCACACAAGAAACGTTTTCCCCATTCTACCTGCTTCGCCTATTTCGAGAACTGTGCATTCAGTCTGATTTATCTGCCAGGATGGGAAGCATTACAGGCAATGTTTCGTCCTCGGATCTGAGACGGAGGAGGCAGTGCAATAGATAGCTGGCACCCCAGCATAAATTGTTTTCTGTCCTTAAAACTGCAATGCTAAACGTGCATTTTTAATAAAACTTAAGCAATTTAAGCATATCTTTACACATGCCATGGTTTTCAATCACATTTATCAAAATGTTCCAAAATACCCCAACCCACTATTAAAAACGCACAGAAACTGCAATACATGTTTGTCAATCAAAGAGTTGGCAGAAGAAAAAAAAAAAAGAATAACAGGTTTACCCTTATTTTATCCCCACTCTGATTTCCCCTTCCTAACTTTATAATCGACTAAAAGTCTTCAACATTTCCAGATGATGTAATGCTTATCCGTGCATATTTTTACATAAATGAGTGAGGAAAAAAAAATTCAGAGCAGGTACCTTCACGGAGAAATGATAAAAGTGAAATAAATTTAAAATTCTACAATTCTACTTCTTAAATATATGTAAAAACGTAAGGTAAAAGCAGAGGGCGATTAAAAAAAAAAAAAAAAAAAAGTGAAAGGAAGCAATATCTCAATGCGACCGCTTAGGATGAAAGCCCTTCAAATTATCCCCGTGTACTCTGACAGATTTCTACGGCACTTGGCAAAAATTCTGTACTTTTCCAGATGAGAAAGAAAGAAAAAGCGCCTCTCTGCCTCCTTGCCTCTGCAAGCACCGTCTCGTTCCGAAGGAGGCAGGCACGGAGGGACGCGGCTGGGTTCCGGGCTGTCACTTTGCGAGGTGAGCGACTTTAAGCGATCACGGCGCTCTCGCTCCTCGCCCTTCTCCCCGCGGCTCCCGCAGCCAGCGCGACGCTCTCGGCACAAAAGCCACCACCGCGACCCGCTCCCCTTCCCGG